>JBBPBT010000670.1:2233128-2247012 GCA_037974875.1 Cicer bijugum
ATGTTCTACCAAATAATATGTAGTTTTGTTTTCTTTATCGCACCGAAATATATGTAGTAGCAGCAAAATCATACTTTTGTCAAACACATTTGTAAAAAATTTATTTTTTTTCTCACATTTAAAAAATAATTAATATTTATATTTACTAATAAAAATAAATAAATATATTTAAATTAATATTAATTTTAAATAATTAATTATAGATAACAATATTTTAATGAATATCGTAGAGTATTAATACATTCTTCATGCATAATTAACTTCCAAATTCAAAATTTAATTTCAAAGACCATTTCATTTTTATTTTTTATTTTTAAGAATTTTTCAATATTTTACTTATTTTAAAATAGATTTTGATGTCAACTTCATTAAATTCAATAAACACTTGAAATTTTAAGTTGCAACACATACATCACATGAAAATGATTTTTTAAATAATTTTATTAAAATATCATTGTTTAAAATTGTTTAAATAGTACTTCTCTTACAATATTTAAAAAAAAAAAAAAAACTCGGGGTAAATATAAGAAAATGTGGGGCAAACAACGAACATGCCACATACCATTTATCAACAAAAGCATTCCCCGTCTAAACCGGGTACGGTCGACATTTGAATTCCATAAATCCGATTGCATAACAAATTCGAAGCCATTAATCATGTAGAATATAAAACTTCTACTAAAAACGAATATGCCAAATCCTTGAACTCAGCTTACAATGCCGGAAAATATCGGAACTTAAAGCAAAGAAACCAATCATTCACAACATCTATTATTGTTCACATAAAAACTTGGCAACCATTATGAATAAAAGATTTAGTTTAACCCAATAATTAATAAACATCGACAAGACAATTTCTGTCAACTACACCCCAAAATTTACCCAAAACCATAGAAGAATAAAATAATAGGATTAACTGGGGATTTTATAATATAGCTACAAAATTATGCATACTAGACTGTCAACGCAAAATGAATACCAAAAGCAAACCACGTTCACTATTTTTGAGGCCCTACACTTGATCGTTGTTTTGTAACATCCCCTACAAAAAGGGTTTTTGATAGGCAGGACCATACAAGAAAACATATAGAAACGTATTTCATATTGAAAGAAACAAAATGAGTGAGTGAAGAAACCTATTCAAAATTTATCAAAAAAATGAAAAGAAAAGAAACCTATCCAAATTAATCAGTCTAATCCAAGCCAAATGGTAATGTTAAACCACTGCATATATAATTTTGCTATACACAGAAGGCTTGGAACCTGAAAATGGAAAGTCAAAGATTAAAGGATCTACACATACATACATATATAAATTGCAAAGATCTGACAGCCCCTGCAGGTCGAAGACGAAACCTAGTACTATTCTTCTCCTACACTGCCAGTTGAATAGTTCTATGTCGATGAAGTGCAATTATATAAGTTGAAAGAAAAAGACCAGTAGATTGGGGAGACAACTAATCATGTAAGATGGAAAATGAATGAATTAATTATCAAAGTGAAAGACATTGTACCCTGTCTGGGAGATTCCTAGGCAATGGAACTGCAGTAACAAATTGCAGGGGAAATACTCTCTGAGAATTAGCAATTGTAGACAATGAGGTCTCTGCCCCATCAAATTGTCCCCGTGCATGGAACTTGGCAAATCGATTGATAACAGAAAATCTTTCTAAATCCTGACACTCCACTCTCAAGTCCAAAATTGAGGCTCTGCTATCCAATCTGCAATTAAAAAAATAAAAACGGCATAAAATAAGTTGAGCAGAGCATAACAAAGTTGTAGTTATCATATAAAAATAAATAAGATCACTGAGAGAAATATAACATAATTATAGTAGCAGTAGCAGGCAACCATTATTTACTGCAAACATGAAGGCCAATTTTTGTTGCATGCTTTGCATATGGGCTATATGGGATGTCAAAACTGTGATTATTATTGAGAAATATCACAATTGTTAAAATTCAGTGTATGTTGTTATTATTCCTTGATTGTGCACCATCCTAGGCTAATTGTTAGTAGTCCTAGTTAATACAACTTCATAGACTTTGAATGTAATTATTGCAACATTATTATAAATAGAAGGTGTGTTATCTCATTACACACACATAAATTACTCATATTTTACAATAAGCAACTCAATTAGCCTCAACCTTTATGTTGTAGACTCGTTCAATTGTCCTCAAACTTGCAATTTTGTTACTCAATTTTGATACATGTCGGTAGAGTCGTAAAATCATATAACTTGATAGTTCAACGACACTATTCCAAAGAAATAAATCACAAAAATCAACCCAAGAAATTACTTATACCAACAAACCTGTATCTTTTATTTCATGAGCAAATAGCTAACTGAGAGCATTTTGAGCCATATTTAGAAGGAAAAGAAAGAGTAACCAATCTAGACAAAAGCCGTGTTTCAACTTCAACTTGCCAAATAACCACACACACAAAAAACTTAAATAAAAAGAGATATTTGTCAACCTTAAAAGATTTTAAAGCCAAAGCACCTGTTCAATACTCAGTTGTACTCATATAACAGATTAGCCTCTTTGAAATTTATTTCTAGGCCAGATACTTAACTAAATCCGGGTTAAAAAAATAATGGATACAAGGTATAAAACTAAACATTATGATATTACCTTAATATATCATCTTCCAGCTTCCTTGTTCTATCAACAAAGTCCATAACTTTCAAAATGTAATGATTAACATTGTCAGATGATGTCTGTTTTCTGAGCAGTCTACAGAAAGCATCACACAAAAATGTCAATTGCTATATAAAATATACGGGTCAACTGTGCATGTTATGTGTGTGTGCTTGTGTAAAAACCATTATACAAGCCATTCAAAATAATAATAATAATTCTTACAGATTTTTGCTTCCAGTAGGCAGAGTGTTGCATCCAGACCATGAGATTGAACTGCATGCTTCTCCTAATGTTAATCTGGAAACGGAGTAGACCACACTTTCAAGATGCAAGTTCACATCTCCTACGAGAAATGCTGCAGGAGGAGGGCTTAGTAGTTGCTGCATAACCTGCGTAGTCAAGACAAGTCTTCTTTTTGACTTCACCATCACTGATAGATCTTCGCCTACCCCAGCACCAGCTTCAACCTATTAATTATAAGCAGAGTTAAGAGAACTCATTAACTAGTCAATTTATTAATTTTGTGGACTGATATAATTTTATAACAAACCTTCTCAATCAGTCTCTTTGCAGTTTGGGCCCATAATAATTCCGCCGCACTGCAAAATAATATGGAATTTATGTTATCTAAGGGTAAAAAATACTTGATATATTACTACACTAAACAAATAAAAATGTAGTCACACTGACATAGCAAACGAAGAAGGTATTTTTCTATCAAAACAATACAAAAAGGATAATATCATAAGCAGAATTTTTCCCTAAACCAACAATGTCAGGTTAAAAATAAATGCATTAAATGACTGGCAACCACCTTATATCTCGAAGCTGTTCAGAACCCTGTGTCAGTTCTTTATGCCATGACAAGAGTTCAGATGTGGCAGTTTTACGCTTCTTTGGTCTCAATATAAGTAAATCAGGTTCACCCGTAGGCGCCGATAACTGAGAACATACATTCTCACTTGCAACTAAAGCAGGCATTGGATTGTGCCTGGGGCTACCAAGTTGAGCACCATTAAGACTATTAACTTGATCTATTGAATTTTGGAAATGCAGACCATCTGATTGATTTGATATAATAAAAGGTTGGTCCATAATCTTAGCAGCAGTTATCTTCTGTCCATCATAATCCGGCAATATCTTAACATTTTTAAAAGTTCCATATTGTTCAAACCATGACGGTGCCATCTGTGGATTTATCAGAGAATGATCATTTCTGTTTGATTTTGCTTTATTACTATCAGAAACATTAAGAGAGTTTTCCTGATCGTTTTCAATCACCTCCTGTGAAGATGCATGCATGCCCATTCCATCATGTGGCTTTTCTGACAAGTATAATATACTGGGTTGCAATGATGGAATGGAAGAACTATTTCCAGACACATCTTTGACAGAATTTTCATATCCATATGACGACTGTTGTCCGTGGTTGGAATCGACGTGCTGTTTGTCCACCATATTATCAGAAAATTTCAATCTCTTAGCTTCCCGATTACTGAGATCAATATCCACGTTTCTCATGGATTGAACTTCATCCAGAAAGGAGAAATTAGGATTCAAAACCTTGTTTGGTCTTAAAGACCGACTGAGAGCCTCAATATCCCTTGAGGTCACAGCTAGGCTTGGTTGAGATGCAACACATTTCACAAAAGGTTCCTTCAGGTGTGATGTAACTGCAGCGTCTTCAGCACCAACAACATTCTCAAAAAATGTCTGCTGCTCAGGGCTTTCTTTAAGCACATTTCTTACAGAGCTATTGGAGTAAGCAGAACAAACACCAATGGCAGAAAGCCCATTACCATCTTCCTTTGGACCCTGATCATCTAGCTTCTTTGATGCAGTTGTCATTTCACAATAGTTTATTTGTTTGGGCTGTGATGGAATCTTCGAAGCGGTAGAATGTTGCCTGCTCGAAACATTGGTCCACAAATTGTGCATAACTTTCGAAGGGGTGCCATGCAGAGATGCACCATATGTAACAGAAGGCTGACTGCCTGCCTCTGCTGCCAAAATTTGGATTGCACGATCTTTAATGCGAATTTCATCTTTACCACTCAGCTGGGACATGTCCCGAGTAGATGGCATTTCAGATTGATTAGCTTGAGCTCTTTCACCAAATTCATTTACCTGATTCAAGGAAGCCGGCTGAGTATTTCCTACTTGTCCACCAAGAGGAGCCATATTCTGATTCTGAGTTCGGTTCCTGGAGAAAGGAAAGGCAAATGTAAAGGCCTGTGGAATGTTTTCTGCCACGTTGTGCTGAGAGGCCTTATCAAAAACTTGCCCTGTGGTACTAGAAATATTATTCTTATTCTCCCCAGGAGATGACTCTTGAGGAGGAAAAGTCTGATTAGTAGCTAACCATGTGTGGTGCTTATCCCCTGTCTCAGACATGTGTTGTATAGTACGACCTGAATCTGATGAGCCACGAGAAAATACTATGGCAGGCCCCTGAGTAGGAGGAGCCAATTGTAAGCCAAAGCCCTGTGACGAAGAACTTTGATTCCACTGAGGATGTACAGCAAATCCATCTGAAGATTCAGTTTCATGCACCCTGGAAGAAAAATTGTGGTCAGAAAGGCTTGTGTACGCGGAAAGTCATAACTCCTTGACTGATTCACTTCATGAAAAAGCTCATGAATATTGTAGATGCAGCAACATTTTATCAAATTGAAGCAAACTTTTAAGCTAGGGTCATCACGTAAATCATGAAAAAATATAATGCATGACGGAAATAAAGAAAACATGTATACAAGCACTAGTTAAACCAGAAGTTTAGAAAATGAAAAGGTCCCAAAAAATCGTGACATGGTTGGTTATCATTATGGATAGCAGAATATTTCCGCAATAATTAAAAAGGAAGTACCATATTATGAATAAACTCATGTTCAAAAAAGAAGCTAGGAAATTTTCAAATCCAACTACCTGGGTAAAGCAGTCTTTTGTAAGGCATAATTACCAACACTTCTATCCAATGAGATCATTGTTTTCGGGATATGTGTAGGATGTACGCTTCTTGAAACATTATCATCCAAGCTCTCTGACTCACCCTGAAAATCAGGTGTCACTTCAGTCAGATTTTAAAGGATTATTTCTTTTTGACTCAGATTTTTAAAGGATATAAACAACTTCTGATTCTCCAAGACATGGAGATAAGCAGTTAATGTCAGACTAGCATATAAAACATTGTATCTAACAAATTACCTTCTCCATTTCACTATAATTCCCTTCACAATATCCATACTTTGACTGTCCAAGATAACTATGGCCCAGACCTCTATGTCCTCCAACATGATGGTTCATAGGCTGTGAATTTATGACCTTTTTGTTTCCATAAGATTCCACTTCACTACCATGGTCCCCCATTGGATGATTCTGAAATTTACAAGTAGTGGAAGATCTTTGATGTACTTGACCAGATGACTTTGGACTATGCAAATCATTGCCATCAACATTAGATCCAAGACCATCTGCTGATTTTTCATTTTTTTTAGAGTTATCCACACCATCTAGATCACCTTCAAATTTTCCATTCTTTGATGATTCCAAAAGTAAAGAAGGTTTTTCCATATTATGCTTATATTTTCCTGGACCATCATTTCTTATATAGCTACCTGCCGACTCAGCATATCTCCATACATCAGCGTTGGGGAGCTTTTTGCTGTCTTGCTGGCTGAACCATGTAGAACCCGAATTTGGTAATGCAGTAATACCATTCACACCAGAATCTTCCCCAGAATCAGGCTCCCATGTAGCAGGCACCTGACCTATCTCCTCATGCATGGCTTTTTCATGATGGTGCTGCAATGAGTTTTCATTTTCATTGGTTTCGAAAGCAGAACTACTATCAAATGGGGCAGACATCGTAACGTCCCAACCATTAGAATTATTTAATCCACCACCACCACCACCACTATCACTACAAGATGATATGGTCTGTTGATGTGTCGAATAATCTGATGTAACCTTTTCATTTTTTTCTAAACCTGAAGAGTTGGTAGCATTTCCATATATATGACCACCTTCAGATAATTGTTTTTCCTGAGGACTGCAATTTAACCACCTGCCTCTTTCTAAATGCTGTGGATTTGGTCGATGTAACCTGTGAAGCTGTTGATGTAAAATATCAGGACCTGACTGATGAAACCGAGAAACACTACAATGGGTTTCAGCGGTTGTGGGCCTACTAACATCATCAGGCAGAATTAAAGATCTTGAATTTTTATTGGAAGATGACTGCAAATTATTGTCACCGCAAACTGATTGCTGTTTGCTGCCACCAGTAGTAGAGGGTTGCTCATGTCCAGATGATCGCCCCATATTTTGTAAACCTAGACCACTCCACTCCTCCTGGATGCCCATGTCACTACTAGAAGTTTCTGCAACAGCAGACTGCATAAGCGCACTCCAACTCCCGCTCTGAAGGGATAGAAATCCATTAGAACCCTCTGTACCATCCAGCATATTAAAATCAGTATTTGTAACAAATCCATCCCACATACTGTCATCTGAACCAAACAAAATCTTCTCTTCAGTTGGATCTAGGGTTGCTATGTTCAGTGAAGGAGGAGCCTGCACTAAAACCTTGTCCTGTGAAGACATCTCAGAAGATCCAGCTAGTTCTTGTCTCCCATTAAAATCTTGCAATGGTACAATTCTTAGCTCAGAATTCAGTTGCTGCAAGTTTTCCACATTCAGTCCACTATTTACACGAGCAGTAGCTCCAAACATTCTCTTTCCTTGAATATCCTGTCTTGAAACTAAAGTTGCATCCTTTCTGTTGATGTGATCTGAAAATGCAGCATTCTGGATAGCTGGAAATGAATTACTGCCGGCCACTATCTGTGGCAGCACAGGTTTGTTCCCATGAACATGAGAATATTGCTGTGGGAAAGAAACCTGCTGCATTGCTGGCTTATCTTCTTGAATCTGATAATAACGGTTAGGAGTGCCTCCTGAACCAGATACCGGAACCCCATAAAGAGACTGATCTCCCTGATTATGAACCAAACCCATTGTGTGCAATGCTTGTCCTTGTTCAGGAGACAACATAAGTCCACTAGAGGACCCATGCATAACTGGAGATGCACCACGCTGGAGCCAATTTGCATTAGTTGCCATAACATCAGGCTGCCACATAAAGTTAGATGCCTCATTTACAGGAATTCCATTAATAAGAGAAGCAGAATGGCTAGTAACCGTCTGCGTTGAAATAGACGAAGCTGGGGCCATAGCATTCTGTTGCTTTGCTTCTGGTTGATGAAATTGTCGCTGCCTTTGAAGTTCTTGCATCTGGTTAAGTACCGCTTGCTGCTGTAAAAGATGCATTTCATCTATTCCTGAATGCTGTCTCGGTAAAGGCTGAAGCATTCCATTATGGCGACCACTTACTTGCTGTTGACCTCCAAAGAAATCAAAATTGACAGGAGATTCACCAACGTCATTCATAGCCAAATTTTTCTTATAGAGTTCAAGACCACTATTCCCTTGTGACTCTAGCACCGGAATTCCTCTTGATACACGGTGCCAATCAGATTCTGTATCCATTTCCAAAATATTGGCTCCATTCTGCCTAGTCTCGAAAACCTGTTGTCCCTGCATGTAGCCACTTAAAGCTGCTTGTTGGTTTGGCAGCTGATTTCTTCCAGACTCGTGCCTCAAATTTGATTGTGACAGGTTAAAACTGTGACGCAAATATGGAGAGCTTACGTGTTCCTGCTCAGAATCTTTGTGACAGAGAAGGCAGTGTGGTTAGTAAGTACTAAAGACAACCTCAAACTACATGACAAAGTTAAACTTAAACATCAATGTTTTAGTTATTCAAATACAAAATGTATTAAAACATGATAGTGACAAGTGAAAATATTATAAAATAAATGTTGTAGAATTGTTACCACATTGCTGTTGATTAAAATTCTTCAAATTGGAAATAAATGGCACACCAGTCGATCTCTGGCCGCCAACCCATATATTGTTGCTTAGTCCTGGCCAGTTCCCATCAACCGCTTGTGAATGATACTGTCCCTGGGACAAGTTTTCTTGACCAAAAAAATTATGTAGCCTGTCTACTGCTTCGTTTCCAGGCATTGATAATCCAGCCCACAAACTTTAAGCAGACGACTATTTTAAGAAGGTTTGACCAAGAAATAAATATTTTTACAACTTACATAGCAGGAAGATGTCCAAGAACACACCTCTGAGCAACTACCATTTAAACCTGAAAATTATTAAAACATCCCTGCAAGTAAACATCCATTTTATATAAATTAAATACTAGAATAATCGTGAAAAAGATATAGCAATACAACAACTAACATACCATACTTGGAGACTATTAATCAAATGCATCATGTCATTTGAGCCATTGTTTTGTTTTGTTTTGATAGAACAAGAGAAAAGGGTTATAGTATTGGGCCACAATCCCCTTAATGAACGTTAAAGAGTAAGGAGGACTTTGTACAACAGTGAAATTCAAATAAGTCTCACAAGCCAGCAATATAAGATGCAAAATTAAGTTTTCAAAAGTGTAAGTTCACGATAATCATATGATGTTGCTAAATGAAATAGCTGTTGGGAGTCTGGGGGAGTGTGACATCCGGAATGGGCTAAACATCAAGGATTCTTAAGAGACTTAGACAACACATCTCAACCCAATTATGAGTCCCCACCATTAGACTTGATCCAAGTCCTTTTTTTGCTCCCCCATTAGGCCAAACTAGGCTCTGATACCACTTGTTGGGGAGTCTGAGGGAGAGCGACATCCGGAATGGGCTAAACATCAAGGATTCTTGAGAGGCTTAGACACCACATCTCAACCCAAAACCTTAAGGCATTAGGTTTATGGGTCATTCTCCTTATATATCCAATATTTCCTCAATTCCTAGTAAATGTGGGATTAACCACTCATAATTGAATTTCAACAATAGCCTAGTCAACAACAACCTTTAATAGAGCCCTGTTTCCATATCCTCTAGACAGTTGATAAATACAGCCCATTTATAGGCTGGCAACTAAGCCACAAATAATGAAATAACTTAAATATATTAAGCCTCCTCCTTCAATCTGTATGGTAAATTTAAGGAGTGGTTCACATTAGCAATCAAAGTGAAGTAAACTTGTACAGACTGCAAGAGGGACAAAAACTAAATCAGTCATACTAATGAATCTAACGAAGCAAGAAAAACACAAATGCAGATGTCTCTTGCATGTTTACATCTTGGCAACATAATTGTCTTTCAACATGGAAGAAGAATTCAATAGCAATGTTTCTCTTTTGTCTTTTGCAATCTATCTTGAAATGGGTGTAAATCTAGTAGCCATTCAATCTAATTATTGGTGTTATATCATACGTAAACCTATAAAAATTTAACTATTCCTGCAACATACTATCACATCGGTGGTCGCTAGCAGTAATTCTTCAAATGGAAAATCAAGGGTACAATTCATTGCAAAATCATAACCTATTAACATACCAAGGAGCATACAAACACTTCTAAATTTCTAGTCATTTCATTTGTAATAATCGCAAGAATCTATCATCTTTGTCCATACCGATCAGATTTATATGGCAACTGAAAGTGTAGAATATTTTAAAAGTGGGAAACCTATTTCTATGAATCAGACAGAAATTAACTAGAGATGATTCTTAAATAGAGTATTAACATGAATCGAATTGTCAGTGCATGAAAATGAACGACGAATGAAGGTATTTGTGTTAGCTCGTGAATTCTCTGTACCAATACTGTCCTGAAGGCATGAAGAATACCAGAATCGCAAGTATAATCGTAGACTCGCACAAACATACGATCCAGAATGAAGCTTTCGAGCTACAATGGCGTCATGATCGTTGCAAAAACTCCCAAATTTGGGGCGAGTTATTTTTGCAAAAACCCTAATTTTTTAATTCAAACGGGGTTGGGTTGGGTTTATGGGGAAAACCCAGTTTTTAGATTAAAAATAAAAAAGAAACCTGAAATCGTTTCTTCTTCCTCGCGAATACTCCTGTTTATTGCCAACTCCCTTCTTCCCCGCTTACTAACTGAGACTTCGCCGCAGCCTCGTTCTTCCTCATCTGGATCCTCTGTTTACTCCCTTCGTGGCAGTTGCTCTGTTCTTGTGCGAGTTACTTTATTTCTTGTGTGCGAGTTCCTCTGTTTCTCATGTTAATGAACTTATGTATGGTTTTGAACTTACCAATTTATGATTACGAAATTTGTTTCCTGTTGTGATTTAGAAGCTACTTTCTACATCTACAATAATTAATTATGTTCATGTGTTCATAACTATACTCCATCTGGTCTCATATTTAAGAAAAGATAAATATATTCACATTTGGTAAGACAGATAGTTCACTTCATTTAATTTTCTCAAAATAATACAAAAAAGTAATTGTTTTTCTTTTTTTAAATTGTCTCTCATGAAAACTTGTTATTGAAAAATAAAATCTAAATTAATTAAAAGGTATTTGAGAAATAACAACATTAAATATGATATATTTAATTAAGTTTAGTTTATATTTTAAAAAAAAAAATATTGATATTATTTTGCATATAATTAAGACCGGAGAAATAAATAAACATTTTTCTATTAATAGAATCTTACAATATCAGTTATAATCTTTCAACCATCTCTTGATCTTCCGTGGACTCGGAGTTTTCAAACATTGCATTGGGTATCATTACAATATTTCTCACTTATTTAAATTTTACAAGAGCACCAATTGGATTTACATTAGGCATGAAAAACCTCAGGTTTCATTACAAGATATTTCTCCGGTATAGAATAGTTCCATAGTTTATCCCTTTTATCCCAAGATGCAAATACTTTACATGATGCAATGAGGTCTTCTGACTTTGTTGAACCTAAGGAAACTAATGATATAATAGAAGTAGAAAAGTCATACAATTTCTCAATAGATTCATGCAGTCACTTCAAAGTTCATTCATAGTACCATTGAAGTATTGCCATAGTTGTTGCCAGTAAATTAGGAAACAAAGAATAAACCAACTAGACCAAGTGATAAAGCACCAACAACAACCAAATCATTTTTAATGGGATTATCTACGGGAATCAAATAAACTCATAATTTCCTATCATTTATAATTAATGAAAGAGCATTTAATTCTCAGCCTTTTAAATTGTTCTACTTTTGTTTTCTTTAGTCTTTCTCAATCATAATAACTACAGTTTTTATCCTTAAATGTAAGATTTTGTTGACTAAATTATGATAATTAATAACATTTATATTGATATTAAATTGGTTAATATTCGAACACTTTTTTCATGTTTATCCTTTGTAATATTTATTGTTTACTTATGGATACAAAAAACGATGTGAAGTAATTAAGAATATTTTGACAAAGAAATAAAAATTTGAATGGATCATATAAAAAGGGACAACAAAATTTATATTTAAAAACATAAGTGACATTAGACTTCAGACTATCCTCCACCTGATGACTCCAAATCATCTCAATCCATGTCCAAACAATATAAATGTTTCGAATGTCTTCTCCATCCATGTCCAAACCAACCATAACCAAATGATTGAAGACCAATATTTTATTGAAATGGGGTAATGGGGTTGATTGCAAGTCCCACATCCTTTAGTGTGGGAGAATAAAGAGAAGGCCAAGGCTATATATTGAGTTTTGGTCATTTGTTTTAAAATGCACCAGCACCAGACACTATCTGACTTAGTTTAAATATTTGCTTTGTAAGAGTGTGGTTGTACTAGGGTGTTGGGTGTGAGTGAGAGAAGTCTATATGTTGTAACAATTTTCACATAGTGTTAATATTTGCTTTGTATATTCTTGTGTTGTGATTGTGTCTTAATTCTTTTGAACTTATGCTATTTTTTCCAACAACACACACATAGAGAAACACGCAGAGATTTCAAAAACTCCATCTCTACATGTGTTATTTCAATTTTAAATTTTGAGTTGGGGAAATAACATATCGAACAAATAAATATGCTATAGAATTTTCAAAGTTCATATATTAATTATATCTCCAAAAAAACGGTATATTATCACCAGATTTTCCTATCTAATTATTGACGAGAAAAACATAAAATACAACTTATGAATTAAAGATAATAATTTAAGTATTTTTAACACAAATAATATTATAAGTAAGTTATAATACAACAATAAGAAATATTACAAGAAATATCTGATAATCTATAGTCTAAATTAAATCGCTAAAGATAAAGAAAATATAAGTCTATGATTGACTCTCTAATGACAAAGGTAAATAATCCTACAATTATTATTTGTCTTTCACTAAAAACTTATGTTGATCATGTGACTTAAAGATCAAAAGAAGAAAACTTTAAATGAAGTATATGATAAAGTCAATGTTCTAGTACAAACTAAATATTCTTATGGATAGAGAGAGAATTAACCAATCAAGTGCATCGTGACTCTAAAGAAATTGTTGAAGTGGTGTCCGACTCTATTAAACACACTCTCGACGTACCTCATATGAAATTGATAATACAAATTCACTCTGATTATTATGCGTCTAATAAATTTGGTAACTCACTTAACTTGGCACCAATGCTTCAAGCCAATACTCCGATACAATCAACTTTCTAATAAGAAGCCAACACACAAGTACAATAGTTTAACATTTTTTTAGTATTTAAAGTATGTTGATTAACACAATTTAACACAAATACAATATTTTAATATTTCATGAAAAACAAAATATATTTTATGCAAAACAAAATATATTTTATACAGTATTTTATTTATGTTAATTTTTATGTTCTAATATCATTACTCACAATTTTAAATTTAACTTTGCAGAGAATGTATAACAATGACGACTCTAAGTATATTTGGAGATATTCAATGTTTAGAACACCAATAAGCATCGCGGAAAAGATCTCAAGTGACACAAGAAAGAAATAAAAAAGAAGGGTATTAGTGAAATAGAAATCGACATATATTTATATTGTTTTTAGACAATGTTTGGTAATGTTTTCTTATGTCATATTACTATATTCTATTATATTTTTTGGATAGAGAATCGCCTCCTTATTTTTGTTACAAAATTGTTTTTAGTTTTTCAATAATGATCCCTTAAAAAATTTAAGTCAATGTTTTTGATCTTTGTTTTAAAATCAATTCATCTATCTTTAAAAAAATTTGAATTTTTTTACAAACATGTTTAAAATATTATAATAACTTTTTTCACAAAAATTTATAATTTTTAACAAATGAAGAATTA
>JBBPBT010000670.1:2263494-2325530 GCA_037974875.1 Cicer bijugum
CGATTTATTTTTTTTTTGAAAAAATGGACTCTTAAACCCCACTAAACTTATAAAATTTTAGTAGCTTTTTAATTTTTGGAGTTTTTTTTTTTAGCCTTTTAACCATGAATTTTTTTTACTCCTCCAACTTATAAAATGGAGCCAATAAATAGTAGATTTGTGCAATTGACAACTTAAAATCTACTGATCAGATCAGGTAAGTATCAATTGTTTTCTCATCAATAGGTTATAGTATTTAACTCAGTTATATTCTTTTGTTTTCATTAATTTATGCTATGTAGTTATGGCACCCCATATCATAGATTCAAATTTACAGCATCCAAATTCTTCAAATACTAATATATATATATATATATAGGTCAACAACAAGAAGGTAATTAATTGATTTAAAATTTTCTTATTGATGTATTACTTGTTCTTTTGTTTTTATCTTAAAATTTCACTTTATACTTCTCATAAATTTCTTTTTTGTGTAAAAATGAAACATAATGTACACCAAATACAAGAAAAGTTGGGAGGACGAACTATTGGCTTAGCTGTCGCAAAAAAGAAAAAGAAGAGTGCTACCGGAAAATGGCATGTTATTATTCCAATTGATAAAATGGTAGTTGTTGGAGTCGCAAACTTTGTGACTGAGATCTCTATCATTGTCTTAAAGAATGCTGCTTTTAATGTCTTGAAGTTGAGAAAAAAATCAACCAAGACACATCACACGATGATATCGAAAGTTTTGGTAAATAGTAGTCTTGTATGTTTGTCGCAGTCCGGTGTTTTTGAAATTCAATAAAATCGCCACAAAAATTTATATTAAAATAAAAAAAATATTAAGAAATCTTTAAAAATAAAATACTATAGTCTTTGAAAACAAATTTTGAATTCGATAGTCGATTATGCATACCAAAGGTACTAACATCCTATGACATCCGTTGAAATATCTATAATTAATTGTGCAAAATTAATATTAACTTAAATATATTTATTTCTCTTTATTATTTAATATGAATATCAATTGTGTTTCGAATGTGATTTGGAAATAAATGTGTGCATAACAACATGAAGTCAATCGAATTTCATAATCGATTGGACTGGGAATGTAAGAACAAATGAATCTTCCTGAAATTGTCAAATCGATTGTCCAAATCGATTTCGTGTGAAAAACTTGAGAAAATTGACATATTATGAGTCAAGTCGACTATGGCAATCGATTCTATAAAGATACTTTCCTGTGTATCCACAGGATAGTCGATGTACCCAGTCGATTAGACTCATAACTCAGATCTGAGTAGGATCTATTATGCCCAGTTTCATCCTGATGTACTGGAAGCTATCCTTTGGCAGAGCTTTAGTGAAGATGTCTGCTAACTGCTCAGTTGTGTTGATGTACTCTAACTTGATGTTCCCACTCTGAAACTGATCTCGGAAGAAATGATGCCGAATCTCGATGTGCTTGGTCCGGCAATGCATCACAGGATTCTTAGTGATATTGATCGCACTTGTGTTGTCGCACAAGATGGGAACAGTTCCTAAGTCTACACCAAAATCTAGCAAATGTTGTTTCATCCACATGATCTGGGCACAGCAACTACCGGCTGCAATGTACTCAGCTTCAGCTGTTGACAAAGCAATACTGGTTTGTTTCTTGCTGAACCAGGATACAAGTGAATTACCTAGCAAATGACAAGTACCTGAGGTACTCTTCCTATCCAATTTGCATCCAGCAAAATCTGAATCCGAATAGCCCACCAAAGAACAAGTTGATCCCTTTGGATACCACAATCCAAGGCTCCTAGTCCCAACTAAATACTGGAAAATCTTCTTAACAGCACTAAGGTGAGACTCTTTAGGGTTGGATTGGTATCTCGCACACATGCAAACACTGAACATAATATCAGGCCTGCTTGCTGTGAGATACAACAGGGATCCTATCATACCTCTATACCTAGTAACATCCACTGGTTTTCCTAATTCATCTCTATCTAGAATATTTCCTTGGCTCATTGGAGTATCTATGGACTTGAGATTATTAAAACCAAACTTTTTTAACAAATCAATGCAATATTTTGTTTGACTAATGAAGATACCTTGCTTAGATTGGTTAATTTGAAATCCCAAAAGGTATGACAGTTCACCCATCATAGACATTTAAAATTGACTTTTCATTAAATTTTCAAAATTTTTGCACAAATTGTCATTTGTTGATCCAAAGATTATGTCATCGACATAAATTTGGACCAGCAAGATAGCTTTCCCACTAGTTTGAATGAAAAGAGTTTTATCCACATTTCCTCTTAAAAAGTTTTGTTGAATGAGGAAATTGCTTAGCTTTTCATACCAAGCTCTTGGAGCTTGTTTCAAACCATAAAGGGCCTATGTTAGCTTAAACACATGGTTAGGAAATTCTGAATTCTCAAATCCAGGTGTTTGGCTAACATACACCTCTTCATGAATGTCACCATTTAAAAAAGCACTTTTAACATCCATTTGGAATAGTCTAAAGTCCATGATACTAACATAAGCCAGGAGTATCCTAATAACCTCTAATCTTGCTACAGGGGCGTAGGTTTCGTCGAAGTCTATACCCTCCTCTTGGTTGTACCCTTTGGCCACTAGCCTAGCTTTATTCCTAGTTATGACACCATTCTCATCTAGCTTGTTCCTAAAAACCCACCTAGTTCCTATGATGTGATGGTTTTTTGGTTTAGGTACTAGCTCCCACACCTTGTTCCTCTCAAATTGGTTCAGTTCTTCTTGCATAGCAAGTATCCACTCTCTATCTAGTAAGGCTTCCTTAATGTTCTTAGGTTCAATATGAGATACAAAGGCTGTAAGGTTGCAAAAGTGTCTAAGGTTCCTTCTAGTTGCCACTCCTTTTGAGATGTCACCTATGATGTTATCTATGGGATGGTTTCTATTGAACTTCCACTCCTTAGGTAACTCATCTAATCTAATGGGTTCAACACAGTCACTGTTTGTTGGAGGTGTAGGTTCCTTTGGATCAAAAGCTTCAGATTCTATAACTTCATCTAAAGAAGCATCAACAATAGAAGGAGTATTGTTCAAGTTTTCTTTAAAAAGTTCATCGAATTTCACATGAACTGATTTTTCTATTGTCTTTGTTCTCTTGTTATAGATTCTATAGGCTTTGCTGGTTTGGGAATACCCTAGAAAGATACCCTCATCCGCCTTGGGATCAAACCTGCCTAGGTGTTCTTTGCCATTATTCAAAACAAAGCACTTGCAACCAAACACTCTAAAATAGGAAATATTAGGCTTTCTACCCTTGAACAACTCATAAGGAGTTTTCTTAAGAATTGGCCTAATCAAAACCCTATTGACAACATGTGTGGCAGTGTTAATTGCATCAGCCCATAAATACTTGGGAGTATTTGAATCTTTCAGCATGGTCCTAACTAACTCCTCTAGGGACCTATTCTTCCTCTCTACAACACCATTTTGATGTGGTGTTCTAGGGGCAGAATACATGTGATGAATGCCATTTTCTTCACAAAAAGTGTCAAAAGAATCATTTTGGAATTCACCTCCATGATCACTTTTGATAGACAAAATTTTCTGACTTGTTTCATTTTGAACCAAGTTTGCAAACTTTTTGAAAACAGAAAATGTGTCACTTTTATGAGTTAGAAAATAAGTCCAAGTAAATCTAGAATAGTCATCAATTAACACAAATCCATACAGGTTGCCACCAAAGCTTTTCACTGGGGATGGTCCAAACAAATCCATGTGGATAAGTTGCAAAACCATATTGGTTTTGACCATATCTATTGGGGGAAAAGAAGACTTAACAAGCTTACTTTTCTCACAACCATCACACAGCCTATCATTAGAAAACTTTCTATTGGGAAGACTTATGACTAACTGCTTACTAACAAGTCTATTCAAATGATCAATATGAATGTGTGCAATGCGTTTATGCCATAACCATGTTTCATCGGCATTTGATAATAAGCAACAAACATAATTAGTAGGCATAACAGTCAAATCTAGCATATAGATGTTATTAACTCTATATCCTACTAATTTCATACTCTTATCATGCTTGTTTTCAATTGTGCAAGAAAGTGGTGAAAAGCTTACTTGAAAACCATTGTCACATAGCTGACTTATACTCAGAAGGTTATGCTTTAGCCCTTCCACATATAAGACATTTTTAATTATTGCAGTTGATTCGCTGCCAATGTTACCTGCACCGCAGATCTTGCCTTTGTTATTATCATCGTACTTTACAAATCCACCTTATTTTAAATTCAGGGACATAAACATTGACTTGTCCCCTGTCATGTGCTTTGAGCATCCACTATCAAGATACCATTGGTGTTTAGTGGATCTCAAGCATACCTGTAATAAAATCAGAATTTTGATTTAGGTCCCCAATTTAAATTGGGTCCTGGGGGGTCAGTTTTAACATCTTTTGTCTTAATTTTCCAAATCTGTTTGCATCCTCTATTTGCAAGTCTTTTGAATTTGCAATTGTAAACAAAATGACCTTTTCTACAACAAAAATGACAAGTAACAACAGAGGATGCATACTGTTTTGGTTTGACAAAGACATTATGCAAATTGCTAGGTTTCACAAAATTCTGGTTATGCTTAACATTACCATATCCTATGCCATGTTTAGTCTTTTTCTGATAAGTATGCATATTCTGTTTAAAACCAAGTCCAGATTTTATATTGACATTTCTCTTGTTGCTAAGAATATCATTTAATTTATCCTTGCTACTAGAGAATTTCAATAAATCTGATTTCAATGATGCAACAGAATTTTCAAGTTCAATGCATTTGGCAGATTTATCATGTGAGTCCTTTTTCAAATGTTCACACAAGTCCTCAATCCTCTTATAATCAGTTTTCATTTGATCATGCAATATGCATTGTTGTTCAAGCATTTTCTTAGTGCTAACTAACTGCTTAACAGATTTAACATATTCATCATGCAGTTCATTAAATGCATCTTGCAGTTCATCAAAAGAAGGATTATATGGAGAACTTACCTCACTTTCTGATTCAGAATCCGTATTAGCCATGAGACACAGATTTGCTTCTTCAGTTTCTGAAGATGTGGAGGATTCTTCTTTATCGTTCCATGCAATATAAGCCTTTTTGTTTTTCTGGGCTGGCTCCTTGCCTTTGGTCTTAGAATTTATGTTTTTGTTTTGCAGCTTTTAACAATCAGCCTTGATATGACCAGTTTTTCCACACTCATAGCATGTGATTGTCTTACTGTCATTGTTCTTTGAGCTGCATTGTTTTCTGAATTTGTTGTCTTTCTTTTTCAGAAATTTCTTAAACTTTTTGACAAGTAGTCCAAGTTCAGGTTCCTCATCATCTTCACTGCTTGATTCATCTGAGCTGCTCTCATGTTCAGATTTGGACTGCTGTGTTTGGGCCTTCAACGACAACCCTTTATGTTTTCTGTCACCTTGCTCAGCTTCATTGAGTCTATGCAGTTCCATTTCATGCTCCCTCAGTTTGCCAAACAATGTAGCTATTGTCATGCTTGCTAGATCTTTAGATTCTGCAATTGCAGTGATTTTTGGCTGCCATTCCCTAGTCAAGCACCTCATTACCTTTCGAATTTGCTGATCATTGTCTATTTCTTTGCCTAAGGCATTCAGGTTGTTGACTATATGCGTAAACCGGGTCTGCATGTCATTCACTGATTCTTCTTTCTTCATGCTAAACAGTTCGTATTCGTGCATGAGGGTGTTTATCCGAGCTCTCTTTACGTCTGTGGTACCTTCATGCGTCTGCTGAAGTGTATCCCACATCTGTTTTCTTGTCTTGCAATTTGAGACTCTAAAGAATTCATCATGACTCAAGGTTGCAGTGATAATGTTCTTGGCTTTGCCGTTGTACCCAACTTTCTTTTTATCATCCTCAGTCCAATCACTTTTCGGCTTTAGGATTGCTGAATCACCAGTACCTGCTATGGTTGGCACAAACGGTCCATTTTCAACAGCATCTAGAATGTCAATACCACTAGCTTCAAGAAAAATTAACATGCGTTGTTTCCCATACATGTATGTGGCTCCATTAAATGCAGGGGGCCTAGCTAATGATGCACCTTCTCCTAGGAAATCAGAAGTCATGATCCTTTTTGAAAATAAACTTTTTCTTTAAAAAAAAGGCACGCTCTTGATGCCAATTGTTGGTGTATATGACCTCTGATTTTCAGAAGACTTACACAGAATGATATCTAGTCTAACAAAGATGCAGAGCGGATTATTAAATTCAATTATATTTCACACCAAATTGAATTAAGGTCCCTAGTTAACAATTCTAATGAATGTCAAGCTATATGGATCATGGAAGATATGGAGAAATGCATTAGACAAGTATGATTAATATGAATGCTGATTTACATGCAATTATTATCAAGACTCTCAATCAATGCTAGAAACGAAATAATTGCAGAATGTAAAACAAGATAAAGGAAAATAAGAGATGAACGCATGATTTTAAACTGGTTCAGCTGTCTCGTGACGACCTACGTCCAGTCCCAAGATCCAACAAGAGCTTAGCCTATCCAATAGAACTTCTTAGAATCAGTTTACAGATTATTACAGCGTGCCTCGCACCAATCTTAAACTATTCTCCTTGTTCTAACTTTTCCCTTCCCTGAATTCCCAAGTTTAAATCCCATAAACTTGACCAAGAATTCAGTCAAGCGTCTTCTTGTTGACAACCCTCAACCCCGAAGAACACCACCAGTAAAGACTGGATTTTCTCACAGTACCAAAGTAATTTGTTTACAGTATATGGTTTGCAGAAATTAAAAACAGATCAATTGTACAAAGTTCTTGATCTTCATTCTTCTCAAAGCTTTCTTTCTCGATTCATTCTTTTTCAATCATCATTGATCATCAACATTGATTGTTCATGGCTGAAAAAGATGTTTAAAGTAATGTCAATTGAGAAAGATATTGTGGTAAAAGATTGTTATCATCAGATGTGTAAAATGTGTATGTGTATCTTATCATATATTCTCTAAGAAGAAAGTTGTGAAAGCAGTTTATATAGTCTCTGAAAAAAAACAACGTATGAATCGATTTGGCTAATCGATTCACTAAGGTTATAAAACATACTAATCGATATAACCAATCGATTTCGCGTATCTTATTTTTCTTGAATCTTGAAACTGCTTACACTAATCGATTTAACGAATCGATTATTTTAACTGAGTTCTTCAAACATGGATAACTGTACTTAATTGAATCGATGTTCATAATCGATTTGGCGTGTTTTGTTCCAACAACGAGATCAAAACAATCGATATACTAGATCGATTAAACCAATACAGTCATCTCTGTTTCTAAAACTTTTTGCATCAATCGATTTAGTCAATCGATTTCTCTGGTTCCAGGGACACAGTGTTTTTCACAAATCGATTTGCCTAATCGATTGTAAACTCAAGTCTGAAGCTTATTTCAACTGTTGGCTCATTCAATCGATTCACCACGTCGATTGATGCCAACCTTAATTCAACTGAAGTAAAATAGTTGATAGTACTAATTGACAGTGTATGTTCCAGACCAAGTTTATTTCAAAACTTATTGTAGTCAATCGATTGGCCTAATCGATTTAGTAGTCATTGGTTTGGCTCTGGGACATTCACTCTCGATTGTGCTAATCGATGTAGATATACTAAAAAAAGAAGTGATAGGATTAATCGATTTGCCAAATCGATTAGCTTGCAAGGCATGCTTCTGACTTGCGCATTTTTCAATCCAGTGAAAGTGCTAATCGCTTTGTCTAATCGAGGTAAGCTATCCGGTCAGTCCTTGTGATTTGAATAGTCGATGTGCCAAATTGATTTGTATCAAACTAGCTCTCTGACTTGCACAATTTATTTGCTAAAAAGTGTACCAATCGATTTGTCAAATCGATTGATAGCCTGTTTGATTTTTCATAGATCGTGCAAATTGATTTGGCCTGTCGATTGATTAATCACAGACTGAATAAAAACATTGTGATAGTCCTTGTGATTTGAATAGTCGATGTGCCAAATCGATTTGTATCAAACTAGCTCTCTGACTTGCACAATTTATTTGCTAAAAAGTGTACCAATCGATTTGTCAAATCGATTGATAGCCTGTTTGATTTTTCATAGATCGTGCAAATTGATTTGGCCTGTCGATTGATTAATCACAGACTGAATAAAAACATTCAACCCTGTTACAGAATCGATTGTAACAATCGATTTGCTTATGAATCTGCAAGCTTTTGTTGATTTCTTGAGTTCCAAGCAATTGTCTAAAGAATGTAGGATTGAGTTGATGTTCCTGAAATTTTTCTCAATTCAAAATGTCAGATTTATTTCAAGATGTATGTTTGTCAATAATATCAAAAACAACCAAATGTCTAACAGGGTTTAGGGGTTAGGTTTTATGGATTGGGTTTAGGGTTAAGGATTTAGGGTTTATAGTTTAGGGTTAAGGGTTTAGGCTTTACGGTTTTGGGTTTAGGGTTTAGGATTTACGGTTTAGGGTTTAGTGTTTAGGGATTATGGTTTAGGGGTTAAGGATTATGTTTTAGGGTTTAGGGCTTAGTGCTTTGTGTTTAGGGTTTAGGGTTAATGGATTAATGTTTTAAGTCATTTTTTTATTAACTAGGTTTCATCTAGTCCTTTTTGGTTAAAAACCATTGTAGTTCGTCCAATAAGGGAAAAGGTCTTACTAGATTGATATTTTAAGTCATTTTTCTATGTACGAGGTTTAATTTATTCCATTTTTGTTATAAATTAATGTAGTTTTTCCAATAAGGGCATAAGTCTTATTGGATTATTATTTTATGTTATTTTTGTCTTTATTAAGTTTATTTTAATCCATGTTGGTTCTAAATTATTTTAGTTGGTTGAATAAGTGCAAAAGTCTTAATTGATTAATATTTTATGTCGTTCGGATCTTTACTAAATTTAGGGTTAATGGTTTACGGTTATGGGTCTATGGGTATGGGTTTAGGGTTTAGGGTTTAGTGTTTATGTATTAGGGTTTAAGGATTAGGGTTTAGGGTTTAGTGGTTATGTTTAGGGTTTAGGATTAATGGATTAATTTTTAGGTCATTTTTGTATTAACTAGGTTTCATCTAGTCCAATATGGTTATAAATCATTGTAGTTCATTCAATAATTGAAAAGGTCTAAATAGATTCTTATTTTAGGTCATTTTGGTATTTACTTGGTTTAAACTATTACATTTTGTTTATAAATAAATGTATTTCATCCTATAAGTGCACAAGTCTTAATGGATTAATATTTCGTAATTTTGGTCTATATTAAGATTATTTTAATCCATTTTGTTTCTAAATGGTTGTAGTTCATTGAATGTGAGCAAATGTCTTAATGGATTAATATTTTATGTCATTATGGTCATTATTAGGTTTATTCTAGTTCAATTTGGTTCTAAATCATTGAAGTTCGTTCAAAAAAAGAAAAAGTAATAATGGATTACTATTTTATGTCATTTTTCTCGTTACTACATTTAGGGTTTAGGTTTTACGAGTTAGGGCTTATGGGTTAGGGTTTAGGTTTTATGGTTTACGGTTTAGGGCTTAGGGTTTGGGGTTTAGGGTTTAGGGTAAATGGATTAACATTTAAGTCATTATGGTATTACCTAGGTTTCATGTTGTCCATTTTGGTTCTAAATAATTGTAGTTTGTCAAACATGTGAAAAATTGTTAATGACTTGATCTTTTAGGTCATTTTTGTTTTTAATTTGTTTAATCTAGTCCATTTTTGTTATGAATTTATGTAGTTCATCCAATAAGTGCAAAAGTCGTAATGGATTAGAATTTTACGATGTTTTAGTCTTTTCTAAGTTTATTTTAGTTCATTTTGGTTCGACATTGTTGTAGTTCGTTCAATATGTGCAAAAGTCTTGATGGATTAATAGTTTAGGTCATTTTTGTCATTTCTAGGTTTATTTTTTTCCATTTTGATTTTAAATTATTGTAGTACATCCAACAAGTGCAAAAGTTTGAATGGCTTAATATTTTAGGTCATTGTGGTCTTGACTAAGTTTATCCAAGTTCATTTGGGTTGTAAATCATTTTAGATCGTCTAATAAGTGCAAGTGTCTTGATGGACTAACATTTATGGTTATAACAATGTTTATTCTTGTCCATTTTGGTTTTAGTATTTTTGTTTATTGTAAGTCATTACTAGGTTTATTCTAGTCCAATTTGGTTCTAAATTGTTGTAGTTTATCCAACAAGTGTGATCCGTTGTTCCACACTGGTCAAATACAATTGATAAAATGTAAATAGTGGTAATAACTCGAATCGTTTCACATGAACTTCTGACATACACTACGCCAGAAATGATATTTTATAGCATGTAACACCCCGTTTTTCAAAGCGAGGGTGTATTTTTTTTTTCAAAAGAAATTAAAATAAAATAGAGAAATAAATAAGGTAAAACCTTTGGATAAATAATTAAGTCATTATAATTTACAAGCAGCGGAAAAAGTTCTCAAAATATGAATTCAAAATATTTACATAACAAAGGTGGTACAATCTTCTAGTTTAAAAATAAAAGCAACCCAAAAGAAAGACATTTGTTCCCTCTGTGTCAACCTAGTCTGATCATTTTACAAAACAACTAAACACCCTGAATGATCTCCACGCGCCCTGTGAGATTCTCCTAACGTAGCTCCAATCAAGCATCCCCATCTACATTCTCATTCGAAGGGTACGAACCGGTAGGATCATCCTGGCTCTCATCTGAGGGCAAAGCCCAGATTTCCACAATAGTTGTAAAGGGTCACCAACCGAAATTAACAGTTAACACATAACATTTATATTTCAACGCACAAATAACCTTTTCAACTTATCACGCATCTTAGAAGGGTTTTCCATATGCTAAAAGTTCATATCATGCTTGCCAAATTAAAATAGAAATCAAAATAAAATTCTCAATCCATCAAGTAATACATAACTGACCAAAACAATGATAAATCAATTGAGCAATCGATTATCTAACTCAAAATAAGAATTTGCACTAAGCCAATCGATTGGGAAATTGATTGAATGGATAACTGAGCCCCTGTATTTAAGCCAATCAATTTCCTGAAGGTTCTTAGTGAAATTTGAACTTTGGGCTTAATTCAATCGATTGGGCAATCGATTGACAGCATAGATGACCCACTGACTTAATGCCAATCGATTTCCAAATCGATTTCCTGAAGGTTCTTAGTGAAATTTGAAATATGGGCTTAATTCAATCGATTGACAGCATAGCTGAGCCACTGACTTAATGCCAATCGATTTCCAAATCAATTTCCCTGCATATTCTTCCAAAAATACATAAACTAACTCAATCACATTCTTACACAACTCCAAAACTTAACACTTAGTACTGATAACGCAATCGCTACAACATCATGAGTTTCGAAATAGTATGGAAATCAAACATGCTATCACCAAATTCCAAAACATAACACTTAACACTTATAACACAATTACTACAACATCAAGAGTTTCGAAATGGTATTGCAATCAAACATGTTATCACCAAATTCCAAAACATAACACTTAACACTTATAACACAATTACTACAACATCATGAGTTTCGAAATGGTATTGCAATCAAACATGTTGTCACCAAATTCCAAAACATAACACTTAAAACACAATACCCACACGGACAAAATGAACCAACAATTCACAATTTTCCAGGGTGTAGTCTCTAACGGACAAACACCTGTGCAGTCTCTCACGGACAAACACAATTCACCAGGGCGTAGTCTCTCACGGACAAACCCCTGTGCAGTCTCTCACGGACAAACACAATTCACCAAGAAACGTAAGTCGTAAACGTACCACCTATCATGGGTCAGCACTGTTTACCGAGGTGCCACCTATCGCGGGTCAGCACGATTTACCAAAAGTAAATCGTAAACGTACCACCTTTCACGGGTCAGTACAGTTTACCGAGGTGCCACCTATCACGGGTCAGCACGATTTACCAAAACAAACAATAAGTAACGAAGACATTAAGAGATTCCCTATTCTTAACGCCCAGTTAACTTAAACAATTTTCAAAACAACATTAAGTAACCAAGACATTAAGAGATTCCCCATTCTTAATGCCCAGTTAACTTAAACAATTTTCAAAACAACATTAAGTAATCAAGACATTAAGAGATTCCCCATTCTTAACGCCCAGTTAACTTAAACGATTTTCAAAACAACATTAAGTAAATAATTCATTAAGAGATTCCCCATTCTTAATACTTATTTAACTTAAACGATTTTCAAAACAAATATTAAGTAACCAAGACATTAAGAGATTCCCCATTCTTAACGCCCAGTTAACTTAAACGATTTTCACCAACAAACACACATTATGTAAACAAGACATTAAGAGATTCCCCATTCTTAATACTCATTTAACTTAATGGTTTTCAAATTCCACACAATGCAAACTCAAACATATTCACAAATTTATTACACTATTCACGCCAAAACACGACAATTCATTTCTCCACAAAATCATTTTTACGACGACATAAAGTAAACGCTGATATTAAGAGATTCCCCATTCTTTATACTCATTTAACTTAACGATTTTCAAAACAAAACATTAAGCAAACAGAAGTATTAAGAGATTCCCCATTCTTAATACTCTTTTAAGTTAAACGGTTTTCCAAATCAAATATTATGTAACCAAAGCATTAAGAGATTCCCCATTCTTAATGCCCAATTAACTTAAACGATTTTCTCAAACACACATTAAGTAAACAAGATATTAAGAGATTCCCCATTCTTAATACTCATTTAACTTAATGGTTTTCAAATTCCACACAAAAACGAACTCAAACATATTATCAAATTCAATCCACAATTCCCACCCAACACACATCAAATCATTTCTCCACAAAACCATTTGCACGACAACATTAAGTAAATATGTCATTAAGAGATTCCCCATTCTTAATACTCATTTCACTTAAACGATTTTCACAAACTCACATTAAGTAAACGAGACGTTAAGAGATTCTCAATTCTTAATACTCGTTTCACTTAATGGTTTTCAAATTCCAAACAAAACAAACTCAAACATACTTTCACATTCAATCCATAATTCACACCAAAACACATCAATCCACAAACATCAAGTATGAACACGCCAAATACGACGACACAAATCAACACAATCCATCACTCAAACACAACAGGTTTCATATACTTGAAATCATACATAAATGGGTTTAAAATTCATTCTCCACAAAACATTACTTTAACCCTAACCAAATTCTTTTCCACACAACCACAAGTAAGTCCCTAAATGCAAACTAAAAGTTTGGAAGGAGCCCTTACCTTCACGTTAGCTGTAACGTGCGTTTACAGCACCGCGAGCAAATCCGGTAAAATCTCCGCTCGCGACGCCGCTTCTAAAGTTGGTCCCCTAGCACCGTAGCATGGTAGTGAGCAACTTTCCCTTCTATCACTTATTGAAACGACGCTTAGATCTAGATGAAACGGGGAGATTTGAGTTTGAATCCCTAATACCGTTTTTCTTCGTTTTCGAAACAACGAGGAAGTATGAAGCTGAGAAAACCTTGCTCTCTTACCCACTAATCCTTGGGTTTCTATTCTTGAAGCCAAAGAACGAAAAAGGAAGCAAAACCAACGAATGAAGAAAAAGGGAGAAGGAGGTTTCTCGCGCGCAGAGGAAGAAGAAGGCGTATGTTTTCTTTCTTGTTTCCTTTTCTTTCCTTTTTCCTTTCCTCCTATTTCGCTCCAACCATATATATATATATATTACTTACAATATATACATATATATTTATATATTAATATATTATAATTAAAACCAAACCAACAAATATCTAACAACTCTTACACCCATCATTTCATTCTCATCTTAATCTAATTTGATAAAAATATATACTCTCGTCGCAGCTTAATTGACAGATACAATTTTCAGCAACACGAGATATTTTTAACAAAATTTCCCGGTATTAAATCCTTCGTAACAGAAGTAAATTATTTTCCGACAAATAATTTTAATCTAATTTCCAAAAATATATTTTTGGCATTTAACTCACTCAATACCAAAAATTGGGCTAACAGCCTAAGAAATTTAACACAAAATACCCTAAAATTGTATAACTTAGGATTTCAAATTACGGGTCTTACATAGCACGTCTTTTATTCCGCTTATTAAATACAACCGTTGTTGTAAATATATTTTAAAAATAACGAAGGATACAACAACGCGTTTTTGACAAACACTGTTGTAGGGTGATAAAGGGTCACATAGTGCTTGCACATAATCTTTACAAGGATTTTACAACGCTTGTACACAAGCGATGTAAAACAAAGCTCCCTCACAAAATATTTTACAGCGCTTTTGGAGCGCTTTAAACACCATCTTAGGGTCCCAAATCAAATCTCGAATAATCCTTCAGTCCTATCAAAATATTAACATCCTCTTAGTAATTTCCATCCTTTAATAGACTCTCAAACTTATATTACCGCAATCTCAAGTATTCTCGTACTCGATTACTTCAAATTCCACTTAATGGTAACATAGAGTTCAATACATCAAGGCTTAACTCATTAGGTTTTTCTGAACATCGCTCAAAATTCACACTTACGTGTCTATAGATTCATCCAATATTACTATCCATACTTAATAATCCAAGTTACGAATCTAGTCTAACTCGAATGCTCGACTTTTCCCCTCAAGGTATTGACAATTCCTCAAAACGTATTTTATCTATCCAAAGGAGTATTCACTCCTAATGTGCAACGCTCCCTTAACTTCACTACCAGTCTCTTTCATTGACACCTAAGCACCAAATGTTATTCCAAATGGAAGCCTTATCTTCTCAACAATTCCTTGATGTTCACATCTCTTTGACAGTTGTGAAACTTCATCCACACTCATCCTAAAATCTACCAGGGAAAACATCTAATACTTTTATTACCAAAAGTCCTCCACTTAGATCTTTACTTGAAATCCCTCATTAGTCTAATATTAATCCATCCATACTCATCATCTTCGAGTTAACATCAACACATAGCTTCTGTGTCCTTGGAACCATTTCATAAATTCCATGCCGTCATGACTTGCTTCAACTCTGCCTGATACTCTGTCATCACGAAGATCTTTTCCATTTCTTGAATCTACTAATCAACTCTTTTCCTTAGTCCTCATCACCCTTGAACTTTGGAGGATGGTAACGACGAAAATATTCTAACCCTCTTAATATTAAGAGCACAAATCTCTCTTTTCCTCTTCTCCAGATCCCGCAGAGTCTTTGCAGCAGTTCGTGCAACAACAAAACATCCATGTTATTTGTAGCTTCAACCATTTGATCATCCCCACTGACGTTCATCCTTGCAACGTTGTTCCCTCTTAGAGGTAGTGTTTCCGAAAAACCAATAACAAGAAGAAGTGTTAACACCACTTCGAATAATTCCAAAACTAAGTTTCGAATATATCAACACATAATAACCACCCCTGATCTGATAACTCAGACCGATTACCCCGACGCATGATCAGACAACAACTCCTAACCTCCAATCTAGAACCTAAGGTTCCACAGCCACCAAAGAAAACCAAACCAAAGCTCAAATACCACAATGTAACACCCCGTTTTTCAAAGCGAGGGTGTATTTTTTTTCAAAAGAAATTAAAATAAAAAAGAAAAATAAATAAGGTAACACCTTTGGATAAATAATTAAGTCATTATAATTTACAAGCAACGGAAAAAGTTCTCAAAATATGAATTCAAAATATTTACATAACAAAGGTGGTACAATCTTCCAGTTTAAAAATAAAAGCAACCCAAAAAAAAGACATTTGTTCCCTCTTTGTCAACCTAGTCTGATAATTTTACAAAACAACTAAACACCCTGAATGATCTCCATGCGCCCCGTGAGATCCTCCTAACGTATCTCCAATCAAGCATCCCCATCTACATTCCAATCCGAAGGGTACGAACCGGTAGGATCATCCTAGCTCTCATCTGAGGGCAAAGCCCAGATTTCCACAATAGTTGTAAAGGGTCACCAACCGAAATTAACAGTTAACACATAACATTTACTTTTCAATGCACAAATAACCTTTTCAACTTATCATGCATCTTAGAAGGGTTTTTCATATGCTAAAAGTTCATATCATGCTTGCCAAATTAAAATTGAAATCAAAATAAAGTTCTCAATCCATCAAGTAATACATAATTGACCAAAACAATGATAAATCAATTGAGCAATCGATTATCTAACTCAAAATAAGAATTTGCACTAAGCCAATCGATTGGGAAATTGATTGAACGGATAACTGAGCCCCTGTATTAAAGCCAATCGATTTCCAAATCGATTTCCTGAAGGTTCTTAGTGAAATTTGAACTCTGGGCTTAATTCAATCGATTGGGCAATCGATTGACAGCATCGCTGAGCCACTGACTTAATGCCAATCGATTTCCCTGCATATTCTTCCAAAAATACATAAACTAACTCAATCACATTCGTACACAACTCCAAAACTTAACACTTAGCACTGATAACGCAATCGCTACAACATCATGAGTTTCAAAATAGTATTGAAATCAAACATGCAATCACCAAATTCCAAAATATAACACTTAACACTTATAACACAAATACTACAACATCATGAGTTTCGAAATGGTATTGCAATCAAACATGTTAACACCAAATTCCAAAACATAACACTTAACACTTATAACACAATTACTACAACAACATGAGTTTCGAAATGGTATTGCAATCAAACATGTTATCACCAAATTCCAAAACATAACACTTATAACACAATACCCACACGGACAAAATGAACCAACAATTCACAATTTTCCAGGGTGTAGTCTCTCACGGACAAACACCTGTGCAGTCTCTCACGGACAAACACAATTCACCAAGGCGTAGTCTCTCACGGACAAACCCGTGTGCAGTCTCTCACGGAAAAACACAATTCACCAAGAAACGTAAGTCGTAAATGTACCACCTATCATGGGTCAACACTGTTTACCGAGGTGCCACCTATCACGGGTAAGCACAACTTACCAAACGTAAATCGTAAACATACCACCTATCACGGGTCAGTACAGTTTACCGAGGTGCCACGTATCACGGGTCAGCACGATTTACCAAACGTAAATCGTAAACGTACCACCTATCACGGGTCAGTACAGTTTACCGAGGTGCCACCTATCACGGGTCAGCACGATTTACCAAAACAAACAATAAGTAACCAAGACATTACGAGATTCCCCATTCTTAACGCCCAGTTAACTTAAACAATTTTCAAAACAACATTAAGTAACCAAGACATTAAGAGATTCCCCATTCTTAACGCCCAGTTAACTTAAACAATTTTCAAAACAACATTAAGTAACCAAGACATTAAGAGATTCCCCATTCTTAACGCCTAGTTAACTTAAACTATTTTCAAAACAACATTAAGTAAATAAGTCATTAAGAGATTCCCCATTCTTAATACTTATTTAACTTAAACAATTTTCAAAACAAATATTAAGTAAACGAGACATTAAGAGATTCCCCATTCTTAATTCCCATTTAACTTAAACGATTTTCATCAACAAACACACATTAAGTAAACAAGACATTAAGAGATTCCCCATTCCTAATACTCGTTTAACTTAATGGTTTTCAAATTCCACACAATGCAAACTCAAACATATTCACAAATTTATTATACTATTCACGCCAAAACACGACAATTCATTTCTTCACAAAATCATTTTTACGACGACGTAAAGTAAATGCAGATATTAAGAGATTCCCCATTCTTAATACTCATTTAACTTAACGATTTTCAAAACCAAAACATTAAGCAAACAATAGTATTAAGAGATTCCGCATTCTTAATACTCTTTTAACTTAAACGGTTTTCCAAAACAAACATTAAGTAACCAAAGCATTAAGAGATTCCCTATTCTTAATGCGCAGTTAACTTAAACGATTTTCTCAAACACACATTAAGTAAACAAGATATTAAGAGATTCTCCATTCTTAATACTCATTTAACTTAATGGTTTTCAAATTCCACACAAAAACGAACTCAAACATATTATCAAATTCAATCCACAATTCCCACCCAACACACATCAAATCATTTCTCCACAAAACCATTTTCACGACAACATTAAGTAAATATGTCATTAATACTCATTTCACTTAATACTCATTTCACTTAAACGATTTTCACAAACTCACATTAAGTAAACGAGACGTTAAGAGATTCCCCATTCTTAATACTCGTTTCACTTAATGGTTTTCAAATTCCAAACAAAACAAACTCAAACATACTTTCACATTCAAATCATAATTTACACCAAAACACATCAATCCATAAACATCAAGTATGAACACGCCAAATACAACGACACAAATCAACACAATCCATCACTCAAACACAACAGGTTTCATATACTTGAAATCATACATAAATGGGTTTAAAATTCATTCTCCACAAAACATTACTTTAACCCTAACCAAATTCTTTTCCACACAACCACAAGTAAGACCCTAAATGCAAACTAAAAGTTTGGAAGGAGCCCTTACCTTCACGTTAGCTGTAACGTGCGTTTACAGCACCGCGAGCAAATCCGGTAAAATCTCCGCTCGCAACGCCGCTTCTAAAGTTGGTCCCCTAGCACCGTAGCATGGTAGTGAGCAACTTTCCCTTCTATCACTTCTTGAAACGACGCTTAGATCTAGATGAAACGGGGAGATTTGAGTTTGAATCCCTAATACCGTTTTTCTTCGTTTTCGAAACAAAGAGGAAGTATGAAGCTGAGAAAACCTTGCTCTCTTACCCACTAATCCTTGGGTTTCTATTCTTGAAGCCAAAGAACGAAAAAGGAAGCAAAACCAACGAATGAAGAAAAAGGGAGAAGGAGGTTTCTCGCGCGCAGAGGAAGAAGAAGGCGTATGTTTTCTTTCTTGTTTCCTTTTCTTTCCTTTTTGCTTTCTTTTTCATTTTCCTTTCTTTTTCCTTTCCTCCTATTTCCCTCCAACCATATATATATATATATATATATTACTTACAATATATACATATATATTTATATATTAATATATTATAATTAAAACCAAACCAACAAATATCTAACAACTCTTACACCCATCATTTCATTCCCATCTTAATCTAATTTGATAAAAATATATACTCTCGTCGCAGCTTAATTGACAGATACAATTTTCAGCAACACGAGATATTTTTAACAAAATTTCTCGGTATTAAATCCTTTGTAACAGAAGTAAATTATTTTCCGACAAATAATTTTAATCTAATTTCCAAAAATATATTTTTGGCATTTAACTCACTCAATACCAAAAACTGGGCTAACAGCCTAAGAAATTTAACACAAAATACCCTAAAATTGTATAACTTAGGATTTAAAATTACGGGTCTTACATAGCACCTCTTTTATTCCGCTTATTAAATACAACCGTTGTTGTAAATATATTTTAAAAATAACGAAGGATATAACAACGCATTTTTGACAAACACTGTTGTAGGGTGATAAAGGGTCACATAGTGCTTGCACATAATCTTTACAAGGATTTTACAGCGCTTGTACACAAGCGATGTAAAACAAAGCTCCCTCACAAAATATTTTACAGAGCTTTTGGAGCGCTTTAAATAGAAGCGTTGTAAAATATAGCGCTCCCACCTGATGTCACATAGCTTTTGTAGCGCTTTTGGGACAAGTGTCGTAAAAGAGTTGTGCTTTCACATAATTTAATGACCTATTAGAGCGACTTATTTACAAGCGCTGCAAAAGCCTTGCGCTTTCACATAATTAAAGGACCTATTAGAGCGCTTATTACAGAAGCGCTGTAAAATTATTCACATTAAATAAAAATCATTTACTATAAATAAATAAATAAAAATTTATGAACCCTCATCTCCTCTACTCTGGGAACCCTCCTCTCCTCTACGTACTGTGCGGCTATCTATTGTTCCTCCTTTATAAAAAATTGCATAGGTTGTCTCAGTTACTGTATTTATTAATTTGTTGATGTCACTAAAACTAAAATATTGTTACATAATAAATCATATAAAATCTATTCTTTTTTGAAATTTGTTGATTTGTTCTATTTTGAAATCTGACTTGGACCTTGTTTCCATTTTTCAATATTAGATATGTGTACAATATATTGGTATAATGTTATCAATAGCTTATTATATGTGTAACTGCATTTATATAGGTCATATAATATGGACCGGAAATGGATGTCTGCAAATCGATTTTCAAAAGAGTATGAAAATTGAGTGAAGGAGTTTGTTGATTTTGTAGTGAAAAATGCAAAAGATCCAAATAGAGTCATTTGTCCTTATTTAAAATATTGTTTTGGAAAACACGTTAGAGAAGATGAATTGAAAGGACATTTAGTATGGAATGGAATTGATCAAAGCTATATATGTTGGATAAGACATGGTGAGAAAAAAAAAAGGAAACATTAACTTTGAGAATGGTTCAACATATGCTTCAACTGATTTCGACACAAATACATATGAGCCAGACCGAGTTGAGGAGATTGCAAAAGCAATTGAAGAAGATCTTCGGGATTGCCCTAAAATGTATGAGAGTTTGTTGAGTGATGCAGAGAAACCATTATATAATGGTTGTACTAAATTCACAAGACTGTCGGTGATATTAAAGTTTTACAACTTAAAAGCGAGTAATGGATGGTCTGATAAAAGCTTCAAAGAATTATTAACACTCTTAAAAGATATGTTTCCAGATGATAATGAACTTCCCAATCGAACCTACGAGGCTAAACGAATTTTGAGCTCTATTGGCACGAGTTTCGAAAGGATTCATGTGTGTCCTAACGATTGCATTTTATTACGATACAAATATGAATAACTAATGGCGTGTCCGAAATGCGATGTCTCTCAATATAAGAAGAAAGAATCTACTCTTGCAAAATTCGTGTGGTGTTTTCCTATAGTACAAAGATTTAGGCGCACGTATCGTAGTGAAGAAGATTGAAAACACTTGACATGGCATCCAAATGAAAGAATTAGAGATGAAATACAAAAATAACAATTAGAGATCGAAAACCCTATCAAATAAAATACAAAAAATATAAAAATACCACCAAACTTTTCTAAAAATCAAACAAAGGCAAATTTTTTAGAATTTTTGGAGCATATGAAAAATTCAAAAGATTCAAAAAATGGTCTAAACGAAAGTACTTTGGATCTTGACCGTTGTTCCTATATAAGTTCCTTGATTCTTTTCGAATTTTCTGGCGAAATTGCGGAGCAATCCGAGACAGTCACCTAAAAACAGGGTTAATATTATTATCAGAGAGTACCCGACAAACATGCCAATTTGATCTGCTGTCGCGCACGGGTCAAATACAATTGATAAAATGTAAATAAAGGTAATAATACGAATCGGTTCACAAGAACTTCTGATATAACAATAATAATAATAATAATAATAATAATAATAATCAAATTGAAAATTGAAATTAAAAAGGGGTTTTTAAGATTTTTGAATTAATAGATGAGCAAAATGATTAATCCACTTATTCGAGTTTCAGACCTATCACATATTCTGTCAATGAGTTTAATTTCTAATTTGTGATTCTATTCTTATTTGACTGTAAAATTGATCAAACAAGCGTAATTAATCCTATGTGAATATTGTTTCTATGATTGGATTAAGAATCACAATCATCAAAATATTACAATTAACGATCCAGCGTTGCAAAATTATAATTCAATTAAATTAGAAACCGAAACCAAATTCTATCAAATAAATTTAATCAATGATATTGAAATTCAATTTAAGCAGTCAAAATATCAATATGATCAAATAAACAAGAATAGAATCATGAATTAAAATTGACAGTGTAACCTGAATCTCAAGGTGTTGATGAACCTCTGAACTCGTGGATTAATCTTATAAAATTAGCCTTCCATGAGATTAAAAATAAAACTATTTATTTCTTGTAGCAATTTGAATCCTAATTTTTCTGTCATTAGAAAAGAAACAAAACTGCCAATATATAATACTTGATATTGAACTTTAGCGTTTAGGGTTTAAAAACAAGTGACCCGCTAATTAAAATTATTACAAAAATCCAGATTACGAAATTTGCAATTTAGGCCTAGTAAAGTTCGGAATAGGTCTTTGCTTCCAACACCAACGTTGTAGCTCATATTTGTATCTTTCTAACGCCTACTCATGCGCCAATCCGATATCTAGAGCTCAAGTTATGACCTACAGAGCGAGAAAAAGTCAAAATACAAATAATAAAATTAAAATGCAAATAATAAAATTATAATTCAAATTCAACCAATTGTTTAGAAACAAGCTAAAACTACTAATCTAAGCTATAAAGAGCTTTTAAACTACAAAACTAAAAAGCTAAAAACATGTGCCCAAATGCTATGATCAAATCATATTTTACGTCATTTCAGTATTTACTAGGTTTAATCTAGTCCATTTTTGTTATAAATTAATGTAGTTTGTCCAATAAGTGCAAAAGTATTAATGGATTAACATTTACATTATTGTGATCCTTACTAAGTTTATTCTAGTCCATTTGGGTTCTAAATCATTGCAGTTCGACCAATAAGTGCAAAAGTTTTAAAGAATTGATATTTTAGGTCATTATAAGGTTTATTCTAGTCCATTTTTGTTTTAATTAAATGTAGTTCGTCCAATAAGGTTTAGGGTTTATTGTTAGGGGTTTATGGGTTAGGGTTTAAGGATTTTGGTATAGGGTTTAGATTTCTGAGTTTAGGGTTTAAAGGTTAGGATTTAGGATTTTGGGTTTAGGGTTAAGGGTTAGTGGATTAACCTTTTAGGTCATTTTGATATTAACTAGGTTTAATCTTGTCCATTAAGGTTCTAAATGAATGTAGTTCGTCCAATATGTGAAAAAGTCTTCATGTGTAACACCCCGTTTTTCAAAGCGAGGGTGTATTTTTTTTTTCAAAAGAAATTAAAATACAACAGAGAAATAAATAAGGTAAAACCTTTGGATACATATATAAGTCCTTAAAATTTACAAGCAGCGGAAAAAGTTTCTCGAATCATCAATCCAAAATATTTACATATCAAAGTGCGGCACATTTTTCCAGTTTAAAAATAAACACAAATCAAAAGAGAGACATATGATCCCTCTATGTCAACCTAATCTGATCATTCTACCAAAAAGCTATACACCCTGAGTAATCACCACCCGCCCCGTAGGATCCTCCTAGCATAGCTCCAATCAAGCATTCCCATCTACATTCCTATCCGTAGAGTACGAACCGGTAGGATCATCCTGGCTCTCATCTGAGGGCAAAGCCCAGATTTCCACAATAGTTGTAAAGGGTCACCAACCGAAATTAACAATTAACACATAACATTTACTTTTCAATGCACAAATAACCTTTTCAACTTATCATGCATCTTAGAAGGATTTTTCATATGCGAAAAGTTCATATAATGCTTGCCAAATAAAATTGAAATCAAAATAAAGTTATCAATCTATCAAGTAGTACATAACTGACCAAAACATTGATGAATCAATTGAGCAATCGATTATCTAACTCAAAATAAGAATTTCCACTAAGCCAATCGATTGGGAAATCGATTGAATGGATAATTGAGCCACTGTATTAAAGCCAATCGATTTCCAAATCGATTTCCTGAAGGTTTTTAGTGAAATTTGAACTCTGGGCTTAATTCAATCGATTGGGCAATCGATTGACAGCATAGCTGAGCCACTGACTTAACGTCAATCGATTTCCAAATCGATTTACTGAAGGTTCTTAGTGATATATGAACTCTGGGCTTAATTCAATCGATTGGGCAATCGATTGGGCAATCGATTGGGCAATTGATTGGGCAATCGATTGATAGCATAGTTGAGCCACTGCCTTAATGCCAATTGATTTCCAAATCGATTTCTCTGCATATTCTTCCAAAAACACATAAACTAACTCAATCACATTCATACACAACTCCAAAACTTAACACTTATCAATTCCCACAAAAACACCACGACAAATTGGGTTTCAAAATAGTTTTGCAATCAAACATACTATCACACAATTCCAAAACATCCACACTTGACATTTAAAACCCAATTACCACGACATCATGAGCCTCGAAATAGTATTGCAATCAACCTGTTATCACCATATTCCAAAACATAACACTTAACACTTATAACACAATTACTACAACATCATGAGTTTTCGAAATGGTATTGCAATCAAACATGTTATCACCAAATTCCAAAACATAACACTTAACACTTATAACACAATACCCACACGGACAAAATGAACCACAATTCACAATTTAACAGGGTGTAGTCTCTCACGGACAAACACTTGTGCAGTCTCTCACGGACAAACACAATTCACCAAGAAACGTAAGTCGTAAACGTACTGCCTATCACGGGCCCGTACTGTTTACCGAGGTGCCACCTATCACGGGTGTACACAACTTACCAAAAAGCGTAAACCATAAACGTACTGCCTATCACGGGCCCGTACCGTTTACCAAGGTGCCACCTATCACGGGTCTGCACGGTTTACAGGGTGTAGTCTCTCACGGACAAACACCTGAGCAGTCTCTCACGGACAAACACAATTTACCAGGGCGTTGTCTCTCACGGACAAACACCTGTGCAGTCTCTCACGGACAAACACAATACCCACACGGACAAAATGAACCAACAATTCACAATTTTCCAGGGTGTAGTCTCTAACGGACAAACACCTGTGCAGTCTCTCACGGACAAACACAATTCACCAGGGCGTAGTCTCTCACGGACAAACCCCTGTGCAGTCTCTCACGGACAAACACAATTCACCAAGAAACGTAAGTCGTAAACGTACTGCCTATCACGGGTCTGTACTGTTTACCGAGGTGCCACCTATTACGGGTCTGCACAACTTACCAAAAAGCGTAAACCATAAACGTACTGCCTATCACGGGCCCGTACCGTTTACCAAGGTGCCACCTATCACGGGTCTGCACGGTTTACTAAAACAACCATTAAGTGAACGAGTCATTAAGAGATTCCCCATTCTTAATACTCATTTGACTTAAGCGATTTTCAAAACAAACAATAAGTAAACAAGACATTAAGAGATTCCCCATTCTTAATTCTCATTTAACTTAAAACGATTTTTCAAAACAAACTTTAAGTAACAAGGACATTAAGAGATTCCCCATTCTTAACGCCCAGTTAACTTAAGCGCTTTTCAAAACAACATTAAGTAACCGAGACGTTAAGAGATTCCCCATTCTTAATGCCCAGTTAACGCAAAATCATTTCTCCACAAAATCATCTTTACGACGACATTAAGTAAACGCAGATATTAAGAGATTCCCCATTCTTAATACTCATTTAACTTAACGATTTTCAAAACAAAACATTAAGCAAACAGAAGTATTAAGAGATTCCCCATTCTTAATACTCTTTTAACTTAAACTGTTTTCCAAAACGAACATTAAGTAACCAACACATTAAGAGATTCCCCATTCTTAATGCCCAGTTAACTTAAACGATTTTCACAAACTCGCATTAAGTAAACGAGACGTTAAGAGATTCCCCATTCTTAATACTCGTTTCACTTAATGGTTTTCAAATTCCAAACAAAACAAACTCAAACATACTTTCAAATTCAATCCATAATTCACACCAGAACACATCAATCAACAAACATCAAGTATGAACACGCCGAATATGACGACACAAATCAACACAATCTATCACTCAAACACAACAAGTTTCATATACTCTAAATCATACATAAATGGGTTTAAAATTCATTCTCCGCAAAACATTACTTTAACCCTAACCAAATTCTTTTCCACACAACCACAAGTAAGTCCCTAAATGCAAACTAAAAGTTAGGAAGGAGCCCTTACCTTCACGTTAGCTGTAACGTGCGATTACAGATCCGCGAGCAAATCCGGTAAAATCTCCGCTCGCAACGCCGCTTCCAAAGTTGGCCCCCTAGCACCGTAGCATGGTAGTGAGCAACTTTCCCTTCTATCTCTTCACGAAACGAAGCTTGGATCTAGATGAAACGGAGAGGTTTGTGTTTGACGGTTTTGAAATCCCTAAACCGTTGTTCTTCGTTTTCGGGTCAAAGAGGAAGAGTGAAGTTGAGTAATCCTTGTCCTATCACCCACCAAGCCTTGAGTTTCTATTCTTGAGTAAAAGGAAGCAAAGAAAAGTGGAAATGGAAGAAGAGGGGGAAGGGTTGTTTAACGCGAGCAGATGAAGAAGATGGAAAATTTTGCTTTTCTCTCCTTTCTCTTTCTTTCCTTGGTTTTTCCTTTCTTTCTTTTTCTTTCCTTTCTATTTACTTCCTTTCCTTTTCTTTATATATATAACCATATATATATATATATATATATATATATATATATATATATATATTAATAATAATTAACAAATATATCCAAATCTTTAGATATTTTTTAAATCACTCTTTCACCCATAACGCATTAAACTCTTCGCAAAAGATTCACCGCAGTTAATTTAATTTATTTATCAACGAGTAATTCTAATCGGGCATCAAAATATCTTTTTGATCATATAAACTCCAAAATATTAATAACTTTGGCTAAAAAGCCTTCGGGCTCAATACCAAAAACATAAAGTACACTTTAAAATTATGGGTCTTACATTACTACCCCCCCTAAAATTAGTTTCGTCCGCGAAACTATGCGTTGATAAATAAATTTGGGTGTTGTTCTCTCATCTTGCTCGCCAGTTCCCAAGTCGCATCTCCAGTAGTTGGATTCCAAATCACCTTGACCAACGAAACATCCTTGGTCCTCAATCGCTTAATCTTCCTGCCATCAATTCTCACAGGTGCTACTTCGAATAACAAGTTAACCTTTAGCTGGATTGTGTCTGGTTCGATCACATGAGATGGATCTGCAAGATATTTCCTCGACTGTGACACATGAAACACGTCATGAATATTGGACAGCATTGGAGGTAATGCAATCCGATAAGCAACGAACCCAATTCGTGCAGAAGTCTGATATGGCCCAATTAATTTCGGAGTCAACTTCTTCGATTTCAATGCTCTACCAACTCCAGTAGTAGGTGTGACTCTTAGAAATACATGGTCACCCTGTTCGAATTCCAAAAGTCTGCGATGCTTGTCCGCATAACTTTTCTGACGATCTTGTGAAGTCTTCATTTTCTCCTTGATCTTCCTTACCTTAGTTGTAATCTGTTGCACCATCTCTGGTCCGACAATCATATTGTCACCGTCCTTATACCAACACAAGGGCGTTTGACACTTGCGCCCATATAAAGCTTCATATGGTGCCATTCCAATACTTGTGTGGCAACTATTGTTGTAGGTGAACTCAATCGTAGTTTCATTCCCAAGGCTTCGTGCAATGCTCCCCCAAAAATGTGATGTGAACTTCAGATCACAGTCTGATACAATACTCGATGGTACTTCGTGTGATCTCTAAAGGTTGCAACACCCCAGCAGGTCGCTGATGTTTCACCTTGTACGGAACATCCATCTGGTACCAAACCTAAACACTATGTATGACACCGACACATTGAGTACAATGTATCATTACCTAATGATAGGGCTTCCCATCCATACCAAGAATGATCTTGGGTTATTGTAGAGGTAAACCAACCAGATTAATCGAGAAGTCCCTATTCTGAATAGTTATTGGACAATGTAAACATGCATAATTTACTGTCAAAGTCTTAGCAGTAAAGCAGACACAGACAACTTCAAACGATTTACACAATCCACAGCAATGAAGGAATGGGTTGCCCCCAAATCAGAAAGTGTAGTTAGGGGGTTACCTGTAATTGCACATTCATATTGAATCAGATTGCTAGATAAATCTCCAACTTTAGTGCCGACGTAATAAACATATCCTCTAGCAGTAGGAAGAGTAATCCTAGCTACATTCACCATTGGTTCCACCTTCGGAGCCTTGCAATTCTTTGCAAAGTGCCCTAGTTTATGGCAATTGTAGCAAGTAGGACTGTTAAAGGTACAAGCATAAGCATAATGTCCCTCTTCTCCATATCGGAAACATCGTGTACCTTGTCCCACTTGTCTCCCAAAGTCTTGGTTCCCTGGGTTATTTTGTCCCCCGTTGTTATCATGTGGTCGATTATAAGGTTTAGCAACTTGTTTTCCCTTGTTCTGATACTTCACCCGACTAGGTCCTCATGAGTTAAAATTCCCTCCTCGGCTAGCTCTCTTATTCTTCATATCCTCAACTTCTCTACATTTTTCCACAAGAACTTGGAAACGTTGAATTCCCCAGGGTAAGACAGAGTCTTGAATCTCATACTTTAGTCCGTCTTGGAAACGATGACACAAGAATGGCTCATCAGTCTCTTCACGGAAAAATCAAAAATGCCTTGATAGTGATTCAAACATAGCAGCATATTCGCCCACGGTCATGTTCCCCTGATGCAGTTTCAGGAAATCATCACCCAGTCTAGTCCTGGTACTCACCGGGAAGTATTTGTCTAAAAACAACCTTTTGAAAGATTCCCAGTTCACCTCCTCGTGAGCTGATCTCATCAACAACCTTGTACTCCTCCACCAGTACTCAGCATCTCCTAGTAGCATATAAGTGGCATAGTTGACCCTCACTCCTGCCTGACCGTTAATCATTTCGAAGATCTTCTCCACTTCTTGGATCCATTGATCAGCTTTCTCTGAATTCTCATCCGCCTCAAACTTGAGAGGATTGTAACGACAAAAGTCTTTTAATCCTCCTGACTCTGTAGCACGGATCTCTCTTTCCCTTTTTTCGAGATCACGTTGAGTCTTGGCAGCAGTCTGTGCAGCAACAAAAGTAGCCATGTTATTCATAGCCTCTGCCATTCGATCATCCCTATTGGCATTGGCTCTCAGAACGTCATTCCTCCTTGGCGGCATGGTTTTCCTATAAAACCATCATCAAGTAGAGTCTTAACACTACTTCAATAGTCCCAAAAATAACTTCCGACCACATCAGCACATAATAATTATTCTGAACTTGACAACTCAACCCACCTAAACCGACACATGATCAGACAACAACTCCTAACCTACAATCTGGAACTAAAGGTTCCACAGCCCCCAAAGAAAACCAACCCAAAGCTCTGATACCACAATGTAACACCCCGTTTTTCAAATCGAGGGTGTATTTTTTTTTTCAAAAGAAATTAAAATACAACAGAGAAATAAATAAGGTAAAACCTTTGGATACATATATAAGTCCTTAAAATTTACAAGCAGCGGAAAAAGTTTCTCGAATCATCAATCCAAAATATTTACATATCAAAATGCGGCACAGTTTTCCAGTTTAAAAATAAACACAAATCAAAAGAGAGACATATGATCCCTCTATGTCAACCTAATCTGATCATTCTACCAAAAAGCTATACACCCTGAGTAATCACCACGCGACCCGTAGGATCCTCCTAGCATAGCTCCAATCCAGCATTCCCATCTACATTCCTATCCGTAGAGTACGAACCGGTAGGATCATCCTGGCTCTCATCTGAGGGCAAAGCCCAGATTTCCACAATAGTTGTAAAGAGTCACCAACCGAAATTAACAATTAACACATAACATTTACTTTTCAATGCACAAATAACCTTTTCAACTTATCATGCATCTTAGAAGGATTTTTCATATGCGAAAAGTTCATATAATGCTTGCCAAATAAAATTGAAATCAAAATAAAGTTATCAATCTATCAAGTAATACATAACTGACCAAAACATTGATAAATCAATTGAGCAATCGATTATCTAACTCAAAATAAGAATTTCCACTAAGCCAATCGATTGGGAAATCAATTGAATGGATAATTGAGCCCCTGTATTAAAGCCAATCGATTTCCAAATCGATTTCCTGAAGGTTTTTAGTGAAATTTGAACTCTGGGCTTAATTCAATCGAATGGGCAATCGATTGACAGCATAGCTGAGCCACTGACTTAACGTCAATCGATTTCCAAATCGATTTACTGAAGGTTCTTAGTGAAATATGAACTCTGGGCTTAATTCAATCGATTGGGCAATCGATTGGGCAATTGATTGGGCAATCGATTGACAGCATAGCTGAGCCACTGCCTTAATGCCAATTGATTTCCAAATCGATTTCTCTGCATATTCTTCCAAAAACACATAAACTAACTCAATCACATTCATACACAACTCCAAAACTTAACACTTATCAATTCCCACAAAAACACCACGACAAATTGGGTTTCGAAATAGTTTTGCAATCAAACATACTATCACACAATTCCAAAACATCCACACTTGTCAATTAAAACCCAATTACCATGACATCATGAGCCTCGAAATAGTATTGCAATCAACATGTTATCATCAAATTCCAAAACATAACACTTAACACTTATAACACAATTACTACAACATCATGAGTTTTCGAAATGGTATTGCAATCAAACATGTTATCACCAAATTCCAAAACATAACACTTAACACTTATAACACAATACCCACACGGACAAAATGAACCACAATTCACAATTTAACAGGGTGTAGTCTCTCAAAGACAAACACCTGTGCAGTCTCTCACGGACAAACACAATTCACCAACAAACGTAAGTCGTAAACGTACTGCCTATCACGGGCCCGTACTGTTTACCGAGGTGCCACCTATCACGGGTCTGCACAACTTACCAAAAAGCGTAAACCATAAACGTACTGCCTATCACGGGCCCGTACCGTTTACCAAGGTGCCACCTATCACGGGTCTGCACGGTTTACAAGGTGTAGTCTCTCACGGACAAACACCTGTGCAGTCTCTCACGGACAAACACAATTTACCAGGGCGTTGTCTCTCTCGGACAAACACCTCTGCAGTCTCTCACGGACAAACACAATTCACCAAGAAACGTAAGTCGTAAACGTACTGCCTATCACGGGCCTGTACTGTTTACCGAGGTGCCACCTATCACGGGTCTACACAACTTACCAAAAAGCGTAAACCATAAACGTACTGCCTATCACGGGCCCGTACCGTTTACCAAAGTGCCACCTATCACGGGTCTGCACAGTTTACTAAAACAACCATTAAGTAAACGAGTCATTAAGAGATTCCCCATTCTTAATACTCATTTGACTTAAGCGATTTTCAAAACAAACAATAAGTAAACAAGACATTAAGAGATTCCCCATTCTTAATTCTCATTTAACTTAAAACGATTATTCAAAACAAACATTAAGTAACAAGGACATTAAGAGATTCCCCATTCTTAACGCCCAATTAACTTAAGCACTTTTCAAAACAACATTAAGTAACCGAGACATTAAGAGATTCCCCATTCTTAATGCCCAGTTAACTTAAACGATTTTCCAACAAACAAACACACATTAAGTAAACAATACATTAAGGGATTCCCCATTCTTAATACTTATTTAACTTAATGGTTTTCAAATCCCACACAGAACAAACTCAAACATATTCACAAATTTATTACACAATTCACGCCAAAACACAACAATTCATTTCTCCACAAAATCATCTTTACGACGAAATTAAGTAAACGCAGATATTAAGAGATTCTCCATTCTTAATACTCATTTAACTTCACGATATTCAAAACAAAACATTAAGCAAACAGAAGTATTAAGAGATTCCCCATTCTTAATACTCTTTTAACTTAAACGGTTTTCCAAAATGAACATTAAGTAACCAAGACATTAAGAGATTCCCCATTCTTAATTCCCAGTTAACTTAAACGATTTACTCAAACACACATTAAGTAAACAAGATATTAATAGATTCCCCATTCTTAATACTCATTTAACTTAATGGTTTTCAAATTCCACACAAAAACGAACTCAAACACATTATCAAATTCAATCCACAATTCCCACCCAAAAACACATCAAATCATTTCTCCACAAAATCATTTTCACGACAACATTAAGTAAATAAGTCATTAAGAGATTCCCCATTCTTAATACTCATTTAACTTAAACGATTTTCACAAACTCGCATTAAGTAAACGAGACGTTGAGAGATTCCCCATTCTTAATACTCGTTTCACTTAATGGTTTTCAAATTCCAAACAAAAGAAACTCAAACATACTTTCACATTCAATCCATAATTCACACCAGAACACATCAATCAACAAACATCAACTATGAACACGCCGAATACGACGACACAAATCAACACAATCCATCACTTAAACACAACAAGTTTCATATACTCGAAATCATACATAAATGGGTTTAAAATTCATTCTCCACAAAACATTACTTTAACCCTAACCAAATTCTTTTCCACACAACCACAAGTAAGTCCCTAAATGCAAACTAAAAGTTTGGAAGGAGCCCTTACCTTCACGTTAGCTGTAACGTGCGATTACAGCACCGCGAGCAATTCCGGTAAAATCTCCGCTCGCAACGCCGCTTCCAAAGTTGGCCCCCTAGCACCGTAGCGTGGTAGTGAGCAACTTTCCCTTCTATCTCTTCGCGAAACGAAGCTTGGATCTAGATGAAACGGAGAGGTTTGTGTTTGACGGTTTTGAAATCCCTAAACTGTTGTTCTTCTTTTTCGGATCAAAGAGGAAGAGTGAAGTTGAGTAATCCTTGTCCTATCACCCACTAAGCCTTGGGTTTCTATTCTTTAGTAAAAGGAAGCAAAGAAAAGCGGAAATGGAAGAAGAGGGGGAAGGGTTGTTTAACGCGAGCAGATGAAGAAGATGGAAAATTTTGCTTTTCTCTCCTTTCTCTTTGTTTCCTTGGTTTTTCCTTTCTTTCTTTTTCTTTCCTTTCTATTTACTTCCTTTCCTTTTCTTTATATATATAACCATATATATATATATATATATATATATATATATATATATATATATAATAATTAACAAATATATCCAAATCTTTAGATATTTATTAAATCACTCTTTCACCCATAAACGCATTAAACTCTTCGCAAAAGATTCACCGCAGTTAATTTAATTTATTTATCGACGAGTAATTCTAATCGGGCATCAAAATATCTTTTTGATCATATAAACTCCAAAATATTAATAACTTTGGCTAAAAAGCCTCCGAGCTCAATACCAAAAATACACCAAAAACATAAAGTACACTTTAAAATTATGGGTCTTACATCATGGATTCATATTTTACGTCATTTTGGTATTTACTAGGTTTAATCTACTCCATATTTGTTATAAATTAATGTAGTTTGTAACATAAGTGCAAAAGTCTTAATGGATTATAATTTTATGTCATTTTGTTCTTTACTATGTTTATTTAAATCAATTTTGAATCTAAATCGACGTAGTTCATCCAATATGTGCAAAAGTCTTAAGGGATTAATATTTTAGGTCAACTTGGTTATTATTAGGTTTATTATTTTCCAGTTTGGTTTTCAATAAATGTAGTTCATCTGATAAGATCAAAAGTTTGAATAGATTAATATTTTAGGTCATTTTGGTCTTTATTAAGTTTGTTTAACTCTATTTTGGTTCTAAATCATTGTAGTTTGCCCAATAAAGGCTAAAGTCTTAATCAATTAATATTTTAGGTCATTACAAGGTTTATTGTAGTCCATTTTGGTTTTAATTAAATGTATTTCGTTCCAAAAGTGAAAATATTTTGGTCTTTTCTAAGTTTATTTAAGCCCAATTTGGTTCTAAATCGTTGTAGTTCATCTAATAAATGCAAAGGTTTTAATGGAATAAAATTTTACATCTTTTTGGTCTCTATTAAGTTTATTTGAATTCATTTTGGATCAAATGAATTTAGTTCATCCAATATGTGAAAAAGTCTTAATGGAATGATATTTTATGGCATTGTTGTGTTTACTAAGTGTATTCTAGTCCATTTTGGTTCTAAATCATTATAGTTCGTCCAATAAGTGCAAAAGTGTTAATGGATTGATATTTAAGTTCATTACAATGTTTTTTCTAGTCCATTTTGGTTTTAATTAAATGTAGTTCTTCCAATAAGTGCAAATCATTTTGGTCTTTACTAGTTTCATTCTAGTCCATTTTGGTTCTAAGTCATTGTAGTTCGTCCAATAACCGCACAAGTCTTATAAGGTTAGTATTTTAGGTCATTTTGGTCTTTACTACTTTTATGGTTTAGGATTTAGGGTTAAGGGTTTATAGGTTAGGGATTAGGGTTTAAGCTTTAGGGTTTAGGGTGCAGGATTTAGATTTCGGGTTTAAGGGTCAGGGTTTAGGGTTTATGCTTAAGGGTGTATGGTTTAGGGTTAGTAGATTAACCTTTTAGGTCATTTTGGTCTTTACTAAATTTGAGGTTTAGGGTTGACGGTTAATGGTTTATGAGTTAGGGTTTAGGGTTTAGGATTTAGAGATTAGGGTTTAAGGGTTTGGGTTTAAGGGTTTGGGTTTAAGGTTTTGGGTTTAGGGTTTAGGGTTTAGGGTTTAGTGTTTAGGGTGTAGGGTTTAGTGTTTAGGGTGTAGGGTTTAGTGTTTAGCATTTAGGGTTTAGGGTTTAGGGTTTAGGGTTTAGAGTTTAGAGTTTAGGGTTTAGGGTTTAGCGTTTAGGGTCTTGGGTTTAGTTATTAGGGTTTAGGGTTTAGGGTTAAGGGTTTAGGTTTTAAGGTTTAGGGTTTAATGTTTAAGATTTAGGGTTAGGGTTTAGGGTTTAGCATTTTGGGTTTAGGGTTTAGGATTTAAGGTTTTCGGTTTAGTTAATTTTTGTCTTAACTAGATTTTTTCTTGTCCATTTTGGTTCACAATCGTTGTAGTTCATCCAATATGTTAAAAAGTCTTTTATGGATTTTTAATATTAGTCATTTTGGTATTTACTAGGTTTAATCTAGTCAATTTTTGTTGTTTCAATAAGTGCAAAAGTCTTAATGTATTAATAGTTTACGTCATTTAGTTCTTTACTAAGTTTATTTTAATCCATTTTGGTTCAAAATCATTGCAGTTCATCCAATATGTGTAAAAGTCTTAATGGATTAATATTTTAAGTCATTTTGGTCATTGCTAAGATTATTCTAGTCCATTTTGGTTTTAAATAAACGTATTTCATCCAATAAGTGCAAAAGACTTTTACTACATTTAGTCTTTACGGTTTAGGCTTAAAGGTTTAGGGCTTAGGATTATTTTAAGGGTTTAGTGTTTAGGGTTTAGGGTTTAACGATTAGTGTTCGTCCAATAAGTGAGAAAGTCTTTATGGATTCATATTTTAGGTTATTTTTGTATTTAAATAGTTTAATTTAGTCCATTTTGTTTATAAAGTAATGTAGTTCATCCAGCAAGGGCAAAAGTCTTAATGGATTTATATTTTATGTCATTTTGATATTTACTAAATTAATTCTGGTCTATTTTGTTTCTAAATCATTGTAGTTCGTCCAATAAGTGAAAAACTCTAAATGGATTAATATTTTAGATCGTGACATGGTTTATTCTAGTCCAATTTGGTTCTAAATAATTGTAGTTTATTCAATAAGTACAAAAGTCTTAATGGATTATATTTTAAGTCATTTTTGTCTTTACTACATTCAGGTTTTATGGTGAAGGGTTTATGGCTTAGGGATTAGAGCTTTAGGTTAAGGATCAAGGGTTTAAGGTTTAGGGTTTAGGGTTTAGCGTTTATGGTTAATAGAGTAACCGTTTAGGTCATTTTGGTTTTGACTATGTTTAATATGTGAAAAACTCTTAATGGATTCATATTATTGGTCATTTTTGTATTTACTAGGTTTAATCTTATCCATTTTTGTTATAAATTAATGTAGTTCATCCGATAAGTGCAAACATCTTAATGGATTAATAATTTAGGTCATTTTGGTCATTTCTAGAATTATTCTAGTCCATTTTGGTTTTATATAAATGTAGTGCATCCAATAAGTCCAAAAGTCTAAATGGATTAATATTTTAGGTCATTGTGGTCTTTACTAAGTTTATTCTAGTACATTTTGGTTCTAAATCATTGAAGTTAGCCAATAAGAGGAAAAGTCTTAATGGATTAATATTTTATATCATTATATGGTTTATTCTAGTCCATTTTTGTTTTAATTAAATGTAGTTCATTCAAAACTTAAAAATCAGTCATTTTGTTATTAACTATGTTTAATCTTGTTCATTTTGGTTCTAAATCATTGTAGTTCGTCCAATATGTTAAAAAGTCTTAATGGATTCATATTTTACATCATTTTGATATTTACTAAGTTTAATCTAGTCTATTTTTTTATAAATTAATGTAGTTCGTCAATTAAAGTGCAAAAGTCTTAATGTATTAATATTTTTATAGTAGTTCGTCTTAACGTCTTAATGTAGTTCGTCATTTTGATATTTACTAAGTTTAATCTAGTCTATTTTGCTCATTACTAAGTTTATTTTATTTTATTTTGGTTCGAAATCTGTAGTTCGTCTAATATGTGCATAAGTCTTAATCGTTGTGGTCTTTACTAAGTTTATTCAAGTACATTTTGGTTCTAAATCGTTGTAGTTCATCCAATAAGTGCAAAGCTCTTAATGAATTGATATTTTAGGTCGTTACAATGTTTATTCTAGTCCAATTTGGTTTTAATTAAATGTAGTTCGTCCAATATGTGCAAATCATTTTTGTCTTAACTAGGTTTATTCTAGTCAATTTTGGTTCTCAATCATTGTAGTTCGTCCAATAAGTGCAAAAGTCTTAATGGATTGGTATTTTAGGTCATTTTGACCTTTACTACATTTAAAGTTTAGGGTTTACGGTTAAGGGTTTATGTGTTAGGGTTTAGGGCTAAGGGTTAAGTGTTTACGGTTTAGGATTTAAGGGTTTAAGGCATAGGGTTTGGGGTTTTGGGTTAGTGGATTAACGTTTTAGGTCATTTTGGTATTAACTAGGTTTAATCTTGTCCATTTTGGTTCTAAATCATTGTAGTTCGTCCAATATGTGAAAAAGCCTTCATGGATTCATATTTTATGTCATTTTGGTATTTACTAGGTTTAATCTTGTCCATTTTGGTTCTAAATCATTGTAGTTCGTCCAATATGTGAAAAAGCCTTCATGGATTCATATTTTATGTCATTTTGGTATTTACGAGGTTTAATCTAATCCATTTTTGTTGTAAATTAATGCAGTTCGTCCAATAAGTGCAAAAGTCTTAATGGATTAACATGTGACGTCATTTTGGTCTTTACTATGTCTATTTTAGTTGATTTTGGTTCTACATCATTGTAATTCATCCAATATGTGCAAAAGTCTTAATGGATTAATATTTTAAGTCATTTTGGTCATTAATAGGATTATTCTAGTCCATTTTGGTTTTAAATAAATGTAGTGGATCCAAAAGGGCAAAAGTCTGAATGGATTAATATTTTAGGTCTTTATGCTCTTTACTAAGTTTATTTTAATACATTTTGGTTCTATATCGTTATAGTTCGTCTAATAAGTGCAAAAGTCTTAATGGATTAATGTTTTAGGTTATTTTGGTCTTTACCACATTTAGGAATTACGTTTTAGGGTTTCGCGGTTAAGGTTTAGGGTTTAGAGTTTAGAGTTTAGTGTTTAGGGTTAATGGATTAACCTTTTAGGTCATTTTGGTATTAACTAAGTTTAATCTTGTCCATTTTGTTTCAAAATCGTTGTAGTTCGACAAATATGTCAAAAAGTCTTAATGGATTCATATTTTATGTCATTTTGGTATATACAAGGTTTAATCTAGTCCATTTTTTTTTTTATAAATTAATGTAGTCGGTCCATTAGGTGCAAAAGTCTTAGTGAATTAATATGTTACGTCATTTTAGTCTTTACTAAGTTTATTTTAATCCATTTTGGTTCTAAATAGGGGTGGGAATAGGCCAAGCCAGGCTAGGCTTTGATAGGCGTGAGCCTGGCCTACGGCCTACGATAGACTTTTTTTTCGGCCTGTGCCTCGCCTACGGTCTATCATGGTCTAACCTTTAAGCCTATTTAAAAGCCTTATTCACATTAAAATATTTAAATGTTATATTTTAAATTTTTTTTAAATAGGCTAAACTAGGCCTTTATATACAAGGAAAACTAATAAAATTATAATCAAATCTAATAAAATAATTACTAACAAGTCTGTAATGACACAAGCTTCCAATAAAACAAAATAGCAAAATGTATTCATAATTAACAAACTTTAAAAAGTCCTTCAAAAATTACAAATAAAATAAAATGAACCCGATAAATACTTACACATATTAGCCAACAAAACACATTCAAAGGCCAATGAATGACAAAAATGCGATATCAAATATTCAAGGTGATTTGCATATCTTGTTTATCAACCTTCAAAAACAAAAGAAAATATACATATATATTATAAATTGAGCTAAAAAGTAATAAATTAATTAATTATAAATGAGCAAATTTTAAACCTTCATGAAATATAAACATATAAGTAAAAATTGAGTCCTAATAAAAAATAAATTAGTTCTTATAAACATGATGCTCTATCCATACCGATTTGCATGATGCTAGACACATACGAATAAATTAGTTCTTATAAACATGATGCTCTATCCATTCTTAATACTCATTTAACTGAAACGATTTTCAAAAACAAACATTAAGTAACCAAGACATTAAGAGATTCCTCATTCTTAACGCTCAGTTAACTTAAACGATTTTCTAACAACATAAAGTAACTAAGACATTAAGAGATTCCCCATTCTTATCGCCCAGTTAACTTAAACGATTTTCAAAACAACATTAAGTAAATAAGTCATTAAGCGATTCCCCATTCTTAATACTCATTTAACTTAAACGATTTTCAAAAACTCACATTAAGTAAACAAGACATTAAGAGATTCCCCATTCTTAATACTCGTTTAACTTAATGGTTTTCAAATTCCACACAAACAAACTCAAACATACTTTCACATTCAATCCATAATTCACACCAAATCATTTTTCCACATAAACCACAAAAAACACATCTCAAATTTCATCAGTATCAATTAAGAACACGTCAAAAACAACGAACACAAATCAACACAATCCACCACTCAAACACACAAGTTTCATTTACTCAAAATCATACATAAATGAGTTTAAATTCATTTTCCACAAAACATTCATCAATATAACCAAAACCTAACTCTAAGATTTTACCCATAAAGCCTTAGATACATTTTCCCAAATCAATACTCCAACCCTAACAAAATTCCTTTCCACACAACCTTAGATAAGGCCCTAAATGCAAACTAAAAGTTTGGAAGAAGCCCTTACCTTTACTTTAGCTTTTTCGCTCGATTACAGCACCGTGAGTAAGTCCGGTAAAATCTCCGCTCGCAACGTCGCGTCCAGAGTTGGTCCACTAGCACCGTAACACGGAGGTGAGCAACCTTCCCTTCTATCACTTCTTGAAACGACGCTTAGATCTAGATGAAACGGGGAGGTTTGTGTTTGAACCCCTAATACCGTTTTTCTCCGTTTTCGAATCAAAGAGGAAGAGTGAAGTTGAGAAATCCTTGTCCTATCACCCACTATCAATTTTCGAACTCAAAGGAAAGAAAAGAATGCAAAAACGAGCAACAATGGAGGAAGGGAGAATAAGCTTGGCGCGAGGCAGAGGAAGAGGATGGAAAATGTTCTGTTTCTCTCTCTCTCTTTTCCTTTCTTCCTTTTTCTTTCCTTTCTATTTCCTTTCTTTCCAATTCCTTCCCTTCCTTTTCTTTATATATATATATATATATATTAATTATAATTAACAAATATCTCAAAATCTTTAGATATTTATTAAATTACTATTTTACCCATAACACATTAAATTCTTCGTAAAAGATTCACCGCAATTAATTTAATTTATTTATCGATGAGTAATTCTAATCGGGCATCAAAATATCTTTTTGATCATATGAACTCCAAAATATTTAAAACTTGGCTAAAAAGCCTCCGTGTTCAATACTCAAAAGTACACTAAAATACATAAAGTACACTTTAAAATTATGGGTCTTACATTACTACCCTCCCTAAAATTAGTTTCGTCCTCGAAACTATACGTCGATAAATAACTCTGGGTGTCGTTCCCTCATCTTGCTCTCCAGTTCCCAAGTCGCATCTCCAGTAATTGGGTTCCAAATCACCTTGACCAACGAATCATCCTTGGTCCTCAGTCGTTTAATCTTTCTATCATCAATTCTCACAGGTGGTACTTCGAATGATAGGTTATCCTTTAGCTGGATTGTGTCTGGTTCGATCACATGAGATGGATCTGCGAGATATTTCCTCAATTGTGACACATGAAACACATCATGAATATTGGACTGTATCGAAGGTAATGCAATCCGATAAGCAACAGGCCCAATTCGTGCAGAAATCTGGTATGGTCCAATGAATTTCGGAGTCAACTTCTTCGATTTCAATGCTCTACCAACTCCGGTAGTAGGTGTGACTCTTAGAAAAACATGGTCACCCTGTTCGAATTCCAACAGTCTGCGACGCTTGTCCGCATAACTCTTCTGACGATCCTGTGAAGTCTTCATTTTCTCCTTGATCTTCCTTACCTTAGCTGTAGTCTGTTGCACCATCTCTGGTCCGACAATCATATTTTCACCATCCTTATACCAACACAAGGTCGTTTGACACTTGCGCCCATATAAAGCCTCATATGGTGCCATTCCAATACTCGCGTGGAAACTATTGTTGTAGGTGAACTCAATCAACAGAAGTACATCATCCCAACTTCCTCTATCATCTAACACACATGCTCTCAACAGATCTTCAAGGGACTGATTCGTCCTTTCAGTCTGTCCATCCGTTTGGGGATGGTAAGCTGAACTCAATCGTAGTTTCGTTCCCAACGCTTCGTGAAATGCTCCCCAAAAATTTGATGTGAACTTCCGATCACGGTCTTATACGATACTCGATGGTACCCCGTGTAACCTCACAATTTCAGCAATGTAGATCTCTGTTAGCTGATCTACCTTATAGGTGGTCTTTACTGGCAAAAAGTGTGCGGATTTAGTCAGTCGATCCACTATCACCCATATAGAATCATTCTTTCTCCTTGTTTTAGGCAGTCCAGTTATGAAATCCATGGAAATGTTGTCCCACTTCCATTCGGGTATATCTAAAGGTTGCAACATCCCAGCAGGTCGCTGATGTTCCACGTTCGCTTTCTGACAAGTTAGACAAGTTGATACATACTCCACTACATGTTTCTTCATTCCTGGACACCAATAATTTTGTCTCAAATCCTGATACATCTTTGTTGCTCCAGGATGAATACTCAACTTGCTCTTATGAGCCTCCTCTAAAACTGTTTTCCTCATATCCATATTTCCTAGTACACAAATCCTACCATTACATCGCAGAATATTATCTGCTCCAATTTTGAACTCTGTTGTCTTCCCTTGCACTATTAGGTTCCTCTTTTCCTGAATTAAGTCATCATCTTGAGAATTTGCAATGTCTTCAAGTAGTCCACTCGAAATCTTAATCATTCCGAATCTCAAAATTCCTAGTGCAAACTCTACGTTCAAGTGTAGGTCTCTAAAAGCTTCCCACAACTCTTGTTGTCTAGCCATAATTGTTGAAGACACCGATACACTTCTTCTACTCAACGCATCAGCCACTACATTGGCCTTCCCAGGGTGGTATTGCAGTGTGAAATCAAAATCCTTGAGAGTCTCCATCCATCTTCTCTGACGCATGTTCAATTCCTTCTGATCAAACAAATATTTCAAACTCTTATGGTCACCGAACACGGTGAACGTGCACCCATACAAGTAGTGCCTCCAAATCTTCAATGCAAAAACAACGGCAGCAAGCTCCAAATCATGAGTAGGATAGTTTCTCTCATGAATCTTCAATTGCCTGGAGGCATAAGCTACAGCTTTCTTGTGTTGCATCAGAACACGTCCCAACCCTTGGTGAGACGCATCACAATAAACTTCATAGGGTTCATCTGATTGCGGTAACACCAACACTGGTGAGGTCGTCAATTTCGTCTTTAGTAACTGAAAATTTTCCTCACACTTCTCCGTCCATGCGAAAGGTTGATCCTCTCTGGTAAGTTGTGTCAATGGGGTCACAATCTTAGCAAAACCTTCAATAAACCTCCTGTAGTACCCTGCCAGTCCTACAAAACTTCGTATGTCCGTGACAGTCTGAGGCTGTTTCCAAGCAAGAAACGCCTCAATATTAGCCGGATCTACAGCGATCCCTTCCTTGGTTATCACATGTCCCAAGAAATTCACTTTTTCTAGCCAAAATTCACACTTCGATAGATTGGCATACAATCGTTTCTCGCGTAAAATCTCAAGAACTTGACTTAAATGTTTTCCATGCTCTTCTTCAGTTCTCGAATAAATTAATATATCATCAATGAACACCACAACAAACTTATCAAGGAATGGACTAAAGATTATGTTCATGTAGTCCATGAAAATTGCTGGTGCATTGGTAACTCCAAATGGCATAACCAGATATTCATAATGCCCATAACGGGTTTTGAAAGCGGTTTTCTGAATATCTCCTTCCCTTACTCGAATCTGATGGTAACCCGACTTCAAATCAATCTTCGAAAATATCGCGGCCCCTCTCAATTGATCCATTAAATCATTGATGCGTGGCAAAGGATAACGATTCTTAATAGTTGCCTTATAAGCTGTCTATAATCCACGCATAAGCGTGAGCTTCCGTCCTTCTTCTTAACTAGTAAAACTGGAGCTCCCCATGGCGATACACTTGGTCTAATAAATTCCGTTTTCAACAAATCTTCAATTTGACCTTTGAGCTCATTTAATTCCAATGGGGACATTCGGTACGGCGCAATGGAAATTGGTCTCGTTCCTGGGTGCAAATCAATGAAAAATTCCACTTCTCTTACCTGTGGCAATCCTGGAATTTCCGTTGGAAATACATCCCGGTACTCATTGACAAGCATCACATCTTCTATGTTCACATTTATCTTTGCCTCCACATGGGCCAGAGACAAAAACTCATGAGTCCCTTCACTTAGCGACACTCGGAGTTTGTTAGCGGCTAAATACTTAACAACTCCTGGTTTGGGGAAAAGAACCAATTTGCGAGCACAGTCTAAGATCACATAATGATACGACATCCAATCCATACCGAGAATGACCTCGAGTGATTGTAGAGGTAAACAAATCAAATTAACCAAGAAATCCCTATTTTGAATAGTTATTTGACAATGTAAACATGCAAAATTTACTGTCAAAGTCTTAGTAGGCGTGGAGACAACCAAATCAAAAGGTAAAGCAGACACAGATAACTTCAAACGATTCACACAATCCATAGCAATGAAGGAATGGGTTGCCCACGAGTCAAAAAGTGCAGTTAGAGTGTTACCTGCAATCTCACAGTCACGTTGAATCAGATTACCAGATGGATTCCCCTCTTCAGCACTCACACAATAAATGTGTCCTCTAGCAGTAGGACGAGTAGCCCTAGTTACATTCACAACTGGTTCTACCTTCAGGGCCGTGCAATCCTTTGCCATGTGTCCTGGCTTCTGACAATTTTAGCAGGTGAGAGTATTAGGGGTACAAGCGTTAGCATAATGTCCCTCTTCCCCACATCGGAAACATCGAACCATTCGCCCCAATTGTCTCCCAAAATTCTGGTTCCCTGGGCGATTCTGCCCACAGTTGTTAGTCCGGGGTCGATCATAAGGTTTAGAAACTTGTTTCCCGTTGTTGTTCTGATAGTTCACCCGACTGGGCCCTCCTGCACTAAAATTTCCTCCTCGGCTAGCCCTCTTGTTCTTCATATCCTCAACTTCCCTACATTTTTCCACGAGAACTTGGAAACATTGAATTCCTAAGGGCAAGACCGAGTCTTGAATTTCATACTTTAGTCCGTCTTGGAAACGATGACACATGAATGGTTCATCAATCTCTTCACGGTAAAACCTGAAATGCCTTAATAGTGATTCGAACTTAGCGGCATATTCGCCCAAGGTCATGTTCCCCTGATGCAGTTTCAGGAAATCATCCAGCTTAGTCCTGGTACTCAATGGGAAGTATTTGTCTAAAAACTTCCTTTTGAATGGTTCCCAGTTCACCTCCTCGTGAGCCGATCTCATCAACAATCTTGCACTCCTCCACCAGTACCTAGCATCCCCCAATAGCATATAAGTGGCATAATTGACCTTCACTGTCGCCTGACTGTTAATCATTTCGAAGATCTTCTCCACTTCTTGGATCCACTGATCCGCTTTCTCTGAGTTCTCAACCCCCTTAAACTTGGGAGGATTGTAACGACAGAAGTCTTCTGACCCTCTTGACTCCGCAGCACGGATCTCTCTTTCCCTCTTTTCGAGATCATGTTGAGTCTTGGTAGCAGTCTGTGCAGCAACAGAAGCCGCCATGTTATTCATAGCCTCCGCCATTCGATCATCCCTATTGGCATTGGCTCTCGGGACGTTATACCTCCTTGGTGGCATGGTTTTCCTATAAAACCATCATCAAATAGAGTCTTAACACTACTTCAATAATTCCAAAATAACATTCTGACCACATCAGCACATAATAATTATTCTGAACTTGACAACTCAAACCACCTAAACTAACACATGATCAGACAACAACTCCTAACCTACAATCTATAACTAAAGGTTCCACAGCCCCCAAAGAAAACCAAACCAAAGCTCTGATACCACAATGTAACACCCTGTTTTTCAAAGCGAGGGTGTCTTTTTTTTTCAAAAGAAATTAAAATACAATAGAGAAATAAATAAGGTAAAACCTTTGGATAAATAATTGAGTCATTGTAATTTACAAACAGCGGAAAAGTTTTTCAAAATATAAATCCAAAGCATGTCCTGATGTCAACATTAGTACATGTACATCCTTCCAATTTAAAATAAAAGTAGCCCAAAAGAAAGACATAAGTGTCCTGAGTGACAACCTAGTCTGATCATTCTATACATAACAAAAAAAACTATACGCCTCGAGTAATCTCCACGCGCCCCGTGAGATCCTCCTAACGTAGCTCCAATCAAGAATTCCCATCCACATTCCCATCCGTAGGGTACGAACCGGTGGGATCATCCTGACTCTCGTCTGAGGGCAAAGCCCAGATTTCCACAATAGTTGTAAAGGGTCACCAACCGAAAATTAACAGTTAACAAATAACATTTAAGCTTTTAAATGCACAAATAACCTTTTCAACTTATCATGCATCTTAGAAGGATTTTCCGTATGCTAAAAGTTCATGTAATGCTTGCTAAATGTTAATGAAATCAAAAGAAAGTTCTCAATCCATCATGTAATACATAACTGACCAATACATTGATAATCAATTGAGAAATCCATCATCTAACACAAAATAAGATTTCCTACTATGCCAATCGATTGGGCAAATCGATTTCTTGAAAGTTTTTAGTAAACATTGAACCCTAGACTTGCATCAATCGATTGGAGCAATTGATTTCGAGAAGGACTGAGCCCCTGTGTTGTCCAATCGATTGGGTAAATCGATTTCGTGAAAGACAGAGCCCCTGTATTGAATTCAATCGATTGGGCAAATCGATTTTGGGAAAGACAAGGCCACTGTATTGAATCCAATTGAATCCAATCGATTTACCAAATCGATTTCTTAAATCATTTTCAAAAACATATTACAAAATCGATTGGGTAAATCGATTTTGTGAAGGGCAGGGCCCCTGTAACTCATCAAATCGATTGGGTAAATCGATTTCCCTGTGTATTCTTTCAAAAATACATAAACCAACTCAATCACAATTTGCATCAAAACACACTTACACTTAATTTCAAACCATAACACTTAGCAAAATCAACACAATCATAATTTGAATCAAAACACACTTACACATAATTTCAAACCATAACACTTAGCAAAATCAACACAATCATAATTCGAATCACCCACGACTCGTGTGCCAAGCACCCTAATGCAATGCGTATATGCCAAAATGCATGGACTCGGAATTCCAAACTAAAACCCTCATCGAAGGGCCATAAATCATAATTTTACCGCCTATCGCAGGCCAAAGTACCAATTACCGAGGCGCCACCTATCACGGGTCTGCACGATTTACTAAAAAGCGTAAACCATAAACGTATTGCCTATCACGGGCCCGTATCGTTTACCAAGGTGCCACCTATCACGGGTCTGCACGGTTTACTAAAAAGAATGTAAATTGTAAATGTACCGTCTATCACAGGCCAAAGTACTCTTTACCAAGGTGCCACCTATCACGGGTCTGCACAATTTACAAAAAACCGTAAATCGTAAAAGTACCGCCTATCACGGGCCAAAGAACAATTTATCAAGGTGCCACCTATCACAGGCCTGAACAATTTACAAAAACATAAATCATAAATGTACCGCCTATCACAGGCCAAAGTACTATTTATGAAGGTGCCACCTATCACGGGTCTGCACGATTTACAAAAAGCATGAAAATGCATGAGCGTATACTGACTCCATTCACAACAATCGTTAAGCAAATGAAGTTATTAAAAAGATTCCCCATTTTTAACACTCATTTGACTTAAACGATTTTCATGCCAAACATTAAGCAAACAGACATATTAAGAGATTCCCCATTCTTAATATACTTTTGACTTAAACGATTTCCACAACAAAACATTCAGTAAACAAGTCATTAAGAGATTCCCCACTCTTAATACTCATTTAACTGAAACGATTTTCAAAAACAAACATTAAGTAACCAAGACATTAAGAGATTCCCCATTCTTAACGCTCAGTTAACTTAAACGATTTTCTAACAACATTAAGTAACTAAGACATTAAGAGATTCCCCATTCTTAATGCCCAGTTAACTTAAACGATTTTCAAAACAACATTAAGTAAATAAGTCATTAAGAGATTCCCCATTCTTAATACTCATTTAACTTAAACGATTTTCACAAACTCACATTAAGTAAACAAGACATTAAGAGATTCCCCATTCTTAATACTCGTTTAACTTAATGGTTTTCAAATTCCACACAAACAAACTCAAACATACTTTAACATTCAATCCATAATTCACACCAAATCATTTTTCCACACAAACCACACAAAACACATCTCAAATTTCATCAGTATCAATTAAGAACACGTCAAAAACAACGAACACAAATCAACACAATCCACCACTCAAACCCACAAGTTTCATTTACTCAAAATCATACATAAATGAGTTTAAATTCATTTTCCATAAGACATTCATCAATATAACCAAAACCTAACTCTAAGATTTTACCCATAAAGCCTTAGATACATTTTCCCAAATCAATACTCCAACCCTAACAAAATTCTTTTCCACACAACCACAGATAAGGCCCTAAATGCGAACTAAAAGTTTGGAAGGAGCCCTTACCTTCACTTTAGCTTTTTCGCTCGATTACAGCACCGTGAGTAAGTCCGATAAAATCTCCGCTCGCAACGTCGCGTCCAAAGTTGTTCCACTAGCACCGTAGCACGGAGGTGAGCAACCTTCCCTTCTATCACTTCTTGAAACGACGCTTAGATCTAGATGAAACGGGGAGGTTTGTGTTTGAATCCTTAATACCGTTTTTCTCCGTTTTTGAATCAAAGAGGAAGAGTGAAGTTGAGAAATCCTTGTCCTATCACCCACTATCAATTTTCGTACTCAAAGGAAAGAAAAGAAAGCAAAAACGAGCAACAATGGAGGAAGGGAGAATAAGCTTGGCGCGAGGCAGAGGAAGAGGATGGAAAATGTTCTATTTCTCTCTCTCTTTTCCTTTCTTCCTTTTTCTTTCCTTTATTTCCAATTCCTTCCCTTCCTTTTCTATATATATATATATATATATATATATATATATATATATATATATATATATATATATATATATATTAATTATAATTAACAAATATCTCAAAATCTTTAGATATTTATTAAATTACTATTTTACCCATAACGCATTAAATTCTTCGTAAAAGATTCACCGCAGTTAATTTAATTTATTTATCGACGAGTAATTCTAATCGGGCATCAAAATATCTTTTTGATCATATAAACTCCAAAATATTAATAACTTGACTAAAAAGCCTCCGAGTTCAATACTCAAAAGTACACTAAAATACATAAAGTACACTTTAAAATTATTGGTCTTACAATAAACAAATACACAGTTATTCATATTCAGTAATAACAAATAAATAATTATTCATATTCAGTAATAATAAAAAAATTAGGGTTTCCAAGTTTATACACTAATAATATATATAAAGATAACAAATATATAGTATTGGTTTTTATAAAATCTAAAGGTAACAAATAAATAGTATTGGTTTTTATAAAAAAAATATGTTGCTTACATACCTGTTTGTTGGATTGAGTGCAATGGAAATTAGATTAAAAAAATGGAGAATGGAATAGGGTCACATAGCGCTTGCACATAATCTTTACAAGGCTTGTATAGCGCTTGTGTACACAAGTCTGTAAAATGAAGCGCCCTCACATAATGTTTTACAGCGCTTTTTGAGCGATTTAAATACAAGCGCTGTCAAATTTAGTGCACCCACTTGATGTCACATAGCTTTTAAAGCGCTTTTTGGACAAGCGTTGTAAAAGTCTTGTGCTTTCACATAACTAAATGACCTATTAGAGCACATTTTTTACAAGCGCTATAAAAGCCTTGCGCTTTCACATAATTAAAGGACTTATTAGAGTGCTTATTACACAAGCATTGCAAAATTGCAAGAGGGCAAAAAATTCGACGCACCCATACAAAAAATCTCGTATGGGATATGCACGTCTAGAGCAAAGACATGTAAGTAATTAAACATCACTTTTATATAATATGGTACATTATAAACTATAGTTTCTAACTAATATTTGGTTTATGATCTTAACGATTAGCTACAAGACCCCTAATCCGATCAACCGTTGAGTCATCATATCTTGTGGAAGGAAGCTCGTGTAAATAAGGATGGAGTGTTTGATAACGAAAATGTTCAAAAACCAATAGAACTTTGTGTAAGTATATTATCACTTTAATATTTTTTAATATTGTATTTTAAAAATGATATTGAAGTTATCCTTTTAATCCTACGTGTATTTTAGGAGAAACTCGAACAAAGTTTGGAAAATCAAGAGGACAATAAAGCTAGTTGCAAGGACATTTTCGGTAAATTGTTTAATGTTCCTGAATATTCCTATCGCGTGAGGGGGAAAGCATTTGACGTAACTCCTAAAAGCTATTTTTCACAAGAGAAGCGCCAAAGTCCATCTAATGAGGAAGTATTAGAGCAGCTCAAATTCCTATTAGAGCAAGTGGCATTTTTGGTGAAGACGAATAAAGACAAGAAACTTTCGGATCAGCTCCAACGTGAAATACAAAGTCTTCCAGAGGTAATTAATTACTTAATAAAATAAGAAATCCATTCAACTTAATTGTTTCACATACTTATGTATTAACCATTTATTTAGGGTGTCACTCCTTATGTGTTGTACTTATCCTCCCCTGCTCACCGCAAGGTCGAAAAAGGAACATTGTACCATACTTCGAGAGAAGTACTGCACAACATACTGATCCCTGCGGGCCATGTCAAAGTATCACCAGTTATTGCTTTGGAACTAAATGCACCGTTGCCTATACCGGACAACGATGCAGATATGAAGTATTTGGGCGAAGCAGTTAGTAATTACGTGGCATGGCCCACACATTTTGTTGGCCTTGATCAGGTATGTTTAATTAATTGAAATGTATGTTTAATTGATATGTATATTTAATTGCACGATATATGATTATGATTTATTACATTTAATTGCTAATATTTTTCCGTTGTTAACTTTAATTTACATTTATTTAGATTCAGACAAAGCCTAAAGCGAATGATAAGAAGATTCCCAGAAACAGCTCAGTTACATCGCCGTAAAAGGTTTTAATTTTTAACCTCATTTTTTCATATTCAATAAACTAACAAACTTATTCACCTCATTTTTTCAGAGTCAATCTAATAAATCACCCGCACAGCAACCCAACTGCCAAAATAAACCAGCTGCCGCACCACAACTAGATGTTCGTGGTAAAAATAAAGCCGACAAACTTCAAAAATTGGAGGGTAATAAAGGTGTCAAACTTCAAAAGCTGGAGGGTAATAAAGCTGCCAAAGTTGATGCTCAAAAAATGGATCGGGGAAAATCAGTTGTTGCTCTTGCTACTAAAATAAGTCAATCATCCCTTGCTCAATATGGGTCGTGTCTTTACATACAAATAAAAATGAATATGGGTAGCAACAACGATTCACACATCATAAGCATGGATAAAGCTATATTTGAAGACGAGTATGAAGAACTACCTCAACCATAAAGAGTTGAGTGCTACTTTCATCAGCTTATACATTAGGTAAAAATTACTTTTAATTGCATTTATTGGTAATTAATTTAATGTATTAGTAATTAATCTAATTTGAAATTTTCATTGAAGGTTGTTGTATGAGAAGTGGGTGTGCACGCACAGATTGTCAAATAGATTTTCATTCTTGTCTCCGCATATGCTTTCGATGTTTAAACTCAATTTAGTGAATGTAAAGAAATACTTTGTAGATATTCTATTAGGAAATAGAGAGAAGGATAAGTTATTCCTTGCACCATATAATTCAGGGTACATAACTATATATTCTTTATTTATATCTTTTTTTAATTTATGAGATCTTAATTTATTAGTTGTGTAAACAAAATTGCCAACCAAATTTTTGTTGTTGTAGGGAAAATTGGATGCTATTTGCAATCAATGCAACCTCTGAAGTTATATATTATCTAGATCCCTTGCACAACAATTACAACAATCACTTCAATATAAAGACTATGTTCGTCACATAAGTAATATTCATTTATTTCTCATACATATATAAATAATGCATTTGTTAATGCTATAATAATCACATTTATTTATTTGATAGCACTTTACAAGTTTTTCGAGCTGAAAGAGGTGCTACAGTGTCGAAGCAAAAGTCAAATAACATTACATGGATTCCAATAAAGGTTTGAAATATATGCCTATAAAATTTCATTTACAATCAATGCACAAATATTTATTGACTTATATGTTTTATTTTATAGTTCCCTCGTCAAACTAACAACATTGACTGTGGGTACTATATATTGTTATTCATGAAGGATATTGTTGATGTGAATCAAACTATAATCCTAGAAATGATACGGTATTTTCATTATTTGATTTTCATATATAAACTATGTATATATTTGATTCTAACTTATTTATGTTCAATTTTTTATATCGCATAGTACTTTGAAAATTCAAGTCTGACATACTCTGAAAGAGATCTAATTGAATTAAAGGAAGATTGGTGTCAGTATGTGATTGAAATGAAAATTATTTGATTTGTTGGGAAATGGCATGTTGCAAGGATAGTTATGTGAATATATGGTAGTTCTGTTTTGTGTAGTTCTGATAATTATATGTATATGAATAGGGTACATTTGAAAAGTTGTGAATATGTAGTTATATGAATATGTATATAGTTCTGTGTTGTTGTCAATATGTGAATATGTATATGAATATGTTGTGAACTGATTGTGTAAAGTTATAAAGTTAACTTATATAGTTCTATTGTTGTGTACTGATTGTGAAATGATTGGGTGAACTGATTCTGGATGAAAATGATTTTGAAAAAAAGATTAAAAGACAGCGCTTTCTAAAAAAATGCTATAAAAAACCAAAAAATGCTTTTTAAAAATTCCATTTATAGCATTTTTTAATAGAACTAAAATAAGAATGCACCTTTTACAACGCTTTTTTCAAAAATCGCTGTAATAGGTGCATAATAATGCATCTATGAATGCACCTTTTATAGCGCTTTTTTGAAAAGCGCTGTAAAATGTGCATAATAATGCATCTATTGAATGAACCTTTTACAACGCTTTTTGAAAAAGTGCTGCAAAACGAGTATAACAAGCGTGCAATATATCTACCTATTTTATAGCGTTTTTTTTTATTTTAAAAAGCGCTTTGTATCTTTTTACAGCGCTAGATACTACAATGTTTATTTTTTTGAAAAAGCAATATAAATGACTTAAAAAAAAGCGCTGTAAAATTCTATTTTTCCCATAGTGAATAAAAGCAGTTTCGAATCTAAGGGGTACATGACATGTATTCCAATAGAAATTTGAGGTGATATCATTCGTAGGTGTGATCATTAGTAGGCGTGATGTGAGAGATATGTATTATTATGGAATTATATTACTACGAGAAATATACTAAGTTCACATTGTGAAACCCCTAGAAAAAAATACCTAGGAAAAGTGTGTTTCACAAAGATTGTATTAGAAAAAAAAAATTGTTTGTAAATCACCCATTAAAAATATTTTTCGAGGGGTTAGCTCATGAGAAATAGTTTTTTAAGGGAGCAACCTCCAATGAAAGGCTTTGTCGATTTTCTAGGGGAAAATCTTTGTGTAACGGCCTTATTGATCTGTTGATCTGAGATGTTGTTAGGAGTTCCACATGTGGACGATATGCCTCAAAGGTGTTTCTACGAAACATGTCTCCTAGGCAATCACAATTTTGTTTTTTAATTGAAAAAAAAATAGTTTTTTTAATTATTAATTTTTCATAATTTAATTAACAAATTAAAATAAGTTATCTAGGAATGTGTAAATGAGATGTTGAAGAAGAGATTGAAGTGAGATATGAAACAAAGGAGTTTTGTGACAGAACTCAAGGGATTTTGAAAGATAAAAAAAGCTTAAATATGAATATTAAAGATTTCATATGGGGGAAGAGACTAGAGTTATATACATGAAGGGTTGGAGTTTTGAAAGGGAAATGAGAGATTGATACATGAGGAGAAAATGGAGTGAGGTATGAAAGGGGGAGTTTTAAGAGAGAAATAAGAATATATTTTAAGATAAAGAAGAAATAAGCTAAAATTTGAGAATGATATGGATGGTACATGGAATGAGAATGGAGAGAATGAATTTTTAGTGACAAAAAGATAGAAGATAAGTATATAATGAGACTACATGTATTTATAACGGGTGTGTTCTTGGAAAACTACACACGAACTTATGCAATTTACAATGGCATACCCTTTGGAAATTGCCGCGTAACTGACCTTGAATAGACTACCCACGTTCTTGTGTCGGAACGGTCCTCAGAAAACGTTTTCAAATTTTGTAGAGTATATCCCTCAAATATCTAAATTTAAAAAAAAAAAATAAAAAAAAATTCTACTCAAAATTTCTAAGGGTATATAGCCTTAGAAAATGCGTGTTTTTTCAAACACTGGAAAATGACAGTTTTTACACGATATTTGTGGTGTCCCTTAAAAAATTTGGACAAAAATGCAACTTTTCTTGGCAGCGTATGCACTAATGTATAAACTAATATAGTGTATGCACTAATGAAAAAAAAAAATTGGACAAAAATGCACTAAGATATGTAGTGTAGCTTATTTGATTGATTTGTTGAGTGGTAATAGATTATCTTCAATATTATATGTTTAAGTGTTTTAAGTGATCTGTAGTGGTAAATCCATAGCTTTGAAATCTAACAACCAAGCATTTACTTCAAATTAAGGCAGATGAGGGTATCTTTCTTTGTCTCGAGAAAACATTAGATGTCTCTAATCTATTGATTGATAACGAAGAAGAATAATAGGCTTTCTTCAACAATAAGCTTTGTAAAAATATCAACTAATTGATACTTTGTATCCACAAAGATTAATTCAATATCTTTTTTACTCACATGATCCTTTACTGAAAAATCGTTAAGTTGATTCTTAATCCACAACACTTGAGAGCAACAATTTGTTACTGAGACATATTCAGCTTCACGGGTTGATAGGGCAATCATGTTTTGCTTCTTACATGACCAGCTTATCGAGGCTTCCCCTAGGAACTAACAGACACCACTTGTGTTTTTTCTTTCCATTTTATCACCAGCATAGTCGGCATCACAGTAAGCTACAAAATCAAAATGAGAACCTTTGTTATACCAAAGGCCAAGAACAGTAGTACCCTATGAGATAACGAAAAATTCTTTTGACTGCAGTTAAGTGATACTCTTTTGGTGAAGATTGAAATCTAGCACACAAACCTACTGCAAAAATAATGTCTGATCTACTTGAAGTTAGATAAAGTAATGAGCCAATCATACCTCTATATTCTTTTTTCAGAGATTGATTGTCCATTTTCATCTTTATCTAATGAGGATGATGGGTGCATAGGAGTAGTCATAATATTGGCTTCACACATTTTGTATTTCTTTAGAAGATCATTGATATATTTTTCTTGACATATCAAAATTCCATTTGTATGTTGTTTGATTTGTAAACCAAGAAAATATTTTAATTCTCCCATCATACACATTTCAAATTCACTTTGCATGAGATTTGAAAAATCCTAACAACTTTTTCATTTGTTGATCCAAAAATAATATCATCAATATACACTTGAACAATGAGTAAATCATTTTTACTTGTTGTCTTAAAAAGTAGTGTGTCAATGTTTCCACGGGAAAAATTATTTTTGATCAAGGAGCTTCTTAAAAAGTAGTGTGTCAATGTCAATCTTTCATACCAAGCTCTAGGAGCTTGTTTTAAACCATATAAGGCTTTGGTGAGTTTAAAAACATAATTTGGTTTCTTTTGATCTTCAAAGCCTGGAGGTTGATGAACATAAACTTGTTCATTCAAAAAGCCATTTAAAAAAGTAATTTTAACATCCATTTGAAAAAGTTTGATGTTTTTATATGATGCATAACCAAGGAGAATTCATATGGCTTCTAACCTTGCAACCAGAGCAAATGTTTCATCATAATCTATTTCTTCTTGTTGATTATACCCTTGAGCAACTAACCTTACTTTGTTTATTACAACTTTTCCTTTTTCAAAAAACTCATCGTGTTCTAAAAACTCATCGTGTTCCAATAATTGTTTGATCTTGTGGATCTGGAGCGAGGGTCCAGACTTCATTTTTCTCAAATTGAAGAAGTTCTTCTTTTTATCTCATCGATCCAAGATTGATTAATTATTGCTTCTTTGATGGATTTTGGCTCTATTTGAGATATCATTGCCATGTTGTTTGTATCATCTTTAAATGAAATTCTTGTTCTAATACCATCAGTTGTATCTCCAATGATTTGATTTGGAGGATGATCTCCTATTAATTTCCATCTTCTAGGAGGAGATTGAAACAGAGATTATTTATCAATCTCGTTTTCCTGGAGAATGATTTGTTGCATACAATATCTCTTAGATTATGTTGAATATCCTAAAAATATAGCTTTGTCTAATTTCACATCAAATTTTCCCAAGTTATCTTTGTTGTTTAAAATGTAGCAAATAACACCCAAAGATATGAAATATGAAATGTTTGGTTTTCTATTTTTTCCAGATTTCATAGGGTGTTTTGTTTATCATTTTTCTAATTGAATCTCGATTCAAAATATAGCAAGAAGCATTAATAGCATTAGCCCTTAAATATTTTTCAACGTTGGATTTTTCCAAGATCGTTCTTGCCATCTCTTGCAAAGGTCTATTTTTCCTTTCAACAACTCCATTTTGTTGAAGGATGCGTTGATGAATTCACCCCCATGATCACTTCTTAGAGTGATGATATTGGATTCCTTTTCATTTTGAAATTTTTTACAAAAAATTTTGAAAGCATCAAGGCATTATCTTTTCGTTTTAAAAATAACACCCATGTGTATCTAGAAAAATCATCAACGATCACATATCCATATTTCATACCTCCTAAACCTGTGGTTTTGATGGGACAAAAAAGATCAATGTGAAGTAGTTCAAGAGGTTTTTTTGGTTGATATAAACTCTTTTGGATGAAAGCTACTTTTAACTTGTTTCCCCTTTGCATAAGCTTCACATATTTTATCTTTTTCAAAGTTTATTTTAGGAAGTACTCTAACAAGATCTAATTTTATCTTAAATGTTTAGTTCTCTTAGGCCATATCTATTTGTCTTTATTTATGGATATGATTCAAGATTCAACTGGTAGTTCTTCAATGTATAAAATGTAAAGATTTTTCTTTCTAGATGCAGAAAATATAATTTCACCAGAATTTTCCATTCTCACTTGACATATGTTTGGTTTAAAAATAACTTCAAAAGTCATTATCACATAGTTGACAAATTCTGAGAAGGTTCTGTTTGAATCCTTCAACATATTGAACATCATTGATTTGGGCAGAATTTTTTTACCTATGGTTCCCTTGCCTCTGATCTTGGCTTGATCATTATTCCCAAATATTACAGATCCTCCATTTTTCTGATAAATGACATGAAGCAATTCTTCTCACCCGTCATATGCCTTGAACATCCATTATCCAAAAACCATGGCCTTTTCTTGACATCTTGAGATCCATGCTACATGATGTGTTATTTCATTTTTACCTACTCACTTGATCTTGGGTCCTGAGAAGTTAGTCTTAAAATCCGGTTCCTTTTTAGTGTTAGATGTTGTTTCAAAATAGCCAATCTTGGACCAGGAAGAATATCCAGTGGTTTGTTTTGAAAAGGTTTAAAGAACTGAGTTACAACTAGTTTTGATAAAGCTCCTAAACGTTCTTCATTTTTTACACCAATTGGAGAACTTTCTTCGTTTTTTACATCAACAGGAGAATGTTCTTCGTACATCAGCTGGAGAACGTTATCCTTTTTCCAATTTTTGAGAAAAAAATTGCTTTTGCTCTAAAATGTTCTTCCTTTCTGAAGATCTTTTTGTTCTTGATTTTTTCATCCCTTTTAAAAAAAAAAACATGCGCACTCTAGATGTCCAATTTTGTCACAATATGAACATTTGATTTTGCATTTTCCCTCTTTCCTTTTAGGAACAAAAAGTTTTTTCAAACATTTTGGTTTTTTGAGTTTTATCAAAACCAAGTCCAACTTTATCAAATATTCCCACATGGGATCCCATGATTCTCTGGACAGTTTCAGTAGTTTTAATGAAGTTTGTTAAATCATGTTTAAGAATTTCAACTTCAGCCTTTATAAGAACATTCTCTGTTTCAGGTGAAGATCGTTCTTGACTTTTTGAATTTTCAGACTCAATTTTTGAGTTGAGATTCTTTCAGATTTTGAATGATCTCTTTAAGTTGATCATTCATAGCCTGCATTTTATCTTTCTCTTCTTTTACCTTGTGAAATTTTTCTTTAAGAGAACTACACTTTTGAATGAGAAAGTTTGAATCATTTAGAAAATTGTCAAATTCAGTTTCCATTTGTTTACATACAAGACATGGTTCAGAATTTGTTACCTCGGTATCTTCAAAGTTTGCCATCAAACACGGGTTTGCTTCTTCAAATTCTGTTGTTTCTTATTCATTATTTGGCACTTTTTTGTTCAATGGACATTTAGTTTTGTAATGTCCTTGTTTGTTGCAGCCAAAGCAAGTGATTTTGCTTTTATCTGTTTCATTCTTGAAGTCCTTTGGAGATCCCTTTTTGATTTGATCTCTTCTTCGTATCATTCCTTGTATCTTTCTTGTGAGAAGAGCAATTTCTTCATCAACACCTTCTTGGCCATCTTCTGAATCACTTTTCTCATTTGTTTGTTGAATACTTGGTGAGCTTTTAGATGCTTTTAAGGCTATTGTTTTTTCCTTTCTTTATAGGTTTATCTTCTAGTAAAAGTACTTCATGTGCTCTTAGAGTTCCAATAAGTTCTTCCAAGCCCAGTACCTCAAGAATTTTGGCTTGGCTTATAGTTGTCTCCATTGGTCTCCATATGATTGGAAGACATCTCATGATCTTTTTTACCTTGTCTTGTACTAAATAAGCTTTGCCAAGAGAGTACATTTTTTTCACTATAGTTGTGAATCTTGAGTACATTTCATCGATTGTTTCTCCTTCATTCATGTCAAACAATCCAAACTTTCGAATGCCAATGTCAATTCTTATTTCCTTAACATGGCTTGTTCCCTAATGTTGAGTTTGTAATGTGTTTGATACTTTCTTGGCCGTATCACATCCATCTACTCTTTCACTTTCTTCCATGCATAAAGCACATGATAAAAATAGTTGAGCTTTTGAGTTTAGAAGTACCTTAGATCTTTCATCTGTTTTCCAATCTACTTCTTTCTTTTCAGAAGATGTTAAATCATTTTGGTACATTCTTGGTATGAAGTCTCCATCTGTGATGATTCTCCATATTCCAATATCTTGTGACTTCAGAAGCAACTGCGTTTTATTTTTCCAGAAATAATAATTTGAGCCATCAAAGTATGGTGGTCTGTTTGAAGACCCTCCTTCAGCAATAAATTTAGCTTTTGACATTATCTTCCTGAATCTTTTGCTCTAACACTTTTTAGGTGTTTAATCCTTAGAGACTGGCTCTAATGCCAATTGAAGTAACAATGTCAGTTATAAGGATGGGGGGATTGAATTATAATTGCCCCTTTTAAAAAAATTCCAATTTAAAACTAAAAGATTAACTCAAGATTAATTTTGGTTATAACCGAAGAACGATCTTGGTTAGTGAAAAAACAACAATATCAATTTTATCAATATAAAAGCTGAATGTAAAGCATATAATAAATAGATATAGAGATAGAGTGATCACAAGCATATATCCTAGTTCACCCAAACACGGGTTACGTCCAGTCCTCAGAAATTTAAGTTTTTCCAATAAGTGTTTAAGGCAAGATCATTCTTGGTTTCGCACAGATCAATCTTGATCTTTTCACAGTTTCTACCTTTCTACCTAGAAAGGATTTCCTCAAGTTTACCATACACTATTTGAGAACGGATTTTGCAAGCTACCTTTTAAAACATAAAAGGATTTTTACACAATACTCAAGTTATGTTAACAAAATAGCCTTGAGTTATAAAGTAATGATTTTCAGAATGTTAGAATCTGGGTATTGCTCAACTCTTGTTTGAGAAATAGATTCTCTAATTAGAACTCAGTTATTATTGATTCTAACACAACAAAAGAATGGAACTGCAAGTGTGAGAATGATTTTGACAAGCTTGAGTATGATTGAATGATTTATGCTTTGTTTGGCACTTTGAGTTGTGTTTTGTTCTTTGTCTTGAAGCTGCATTTATAGGCTTCAAGAGAGCTTAGGACAACCCATTTATCCGTGAAATAAGGCCAACTATTATGATAAAGTGTATGGATAAGATCAACCAAAAAGCAAGAGAGTTCAAGCTGAATCTAGGAACGTTCTTGACATCCATGATCGTTCTTCGAATTGGTTGGAGATGAGTTGACTTATGCTTGTGATTCTTATCATTTGTCTGAGATGATTTCTAGCTTTAAGTTAAGTGTGTAGGTATTGATTGAAGTACAAATTTAGTGCACTTTACATCTTGTAAATTTGTACTTGTATTTGCCTCACTTGAAGAATGATCTTGCTTTGTACTTTTCATGAAGCATGTCTTTGATCCTTCGAATTCTAGAATAATTCTGACTTAAATTGATCCTTGCTTATTCATGATAAATTTATGAAATGATTAAAGTTTCTAGGATCCAATTTTTCACAAAGAAAACTAATCAATCTTGATTATGACATATGTGGAGAACGTTCTTCGTTTTCCAAGATCATATCAAGAACGTTCTTCGTTTACTGAAATATGTCAAGATCGTTCTTCATTTTCCTGTTTTTGCTTTCTTGATTTTAATGAGATCTGCTTTGAAATACTTGGTACCTAACTTGTTTTGACACACTCAAATACACATGTTAAATACCAAAACACTTAGAATCATAATTAGAATTCTTAATTAACCTTTTGTTTAATTATCATCAAAATATTAATTTGGGATTTTGTCTTAACATTCTATTCATATTTTCGTAAGTAGCTCTTCTAAAAGAAATCATATTTTTTAGTCCATATAAAATTATCATGCAAGAAGATTTGTCCCGTTGAAATCTCACCAAATGTTTTTTAGCTTAAAATTTATCACACTATAAAAATTCCCTCCAACAAAAATGAGCTTAAAATTTTATTTCTAAATTCATATTTTCGTTATGTAAAACTGATCACCATGTATCAAGAAAACGACAATAAATTAATAATCTTAATAAATAAGAGATAATCATTATAAATCATTAACTAGTATCATCATCATAACTTGTAACTACATAAAAATATAGTATACAACTCTTGCTTCATGATTCGATAAAATAACTTACAAGTCTAGTCATTTGACTTCAGAGCAATATTCCTATAATACAATAAACTATAGCAAATCAAATAAATTGGACCTGATTCAATCTAGTATTAAATTCTCTGGTGCTGGATTTTAAACTTCAACCACTTCTATCTGCTATAATATAAGAAGATACAGGGATGAAATAATAATCTCAGTGAGCTCTATAAAAAAATGGTAGGGACAGTTCAAAATAATTTTTCTTATATGTAATGGAAAACATAACATGAATAGGCAACATTATTTTTAAAATAATTTTTAACATCAAAGTTGTTACAATCCTGTTTTCCTCAAAATACAAAAAATATCATATTCTTCCTTACTAAAAACATATAAAATATCATAATCCTGAAACAATATGTAATTCATGCTAACAAAATATTTTCATAAGGTGTGTCAAATGACACATTTTTTTTACCTAAAACCTATGATAATTCCATGACCTGTGACTTTACTTAGAGTATGGAAAAGTTTCACAATTATATTGATGTGGGCCACCAAGATAATTGAGACTTTATTGTAAAATTGGTCTGGACATGACCCCAAATCAACGTCTTGACTATTCTTCCTTTACACGTTGTTCCATGCTTGGAACAATTGTATGAATGTCCCACCGTGAATTTCAGCCATGAAATGTATGTTTCCTTAATACAATTTGCAATGTGAAACCAATAATGTATTACAAACAACAAACATCTTAATTATCAATCAATTCTAACCACAAAAACATAACTAATCATTCATTTAATTGGGAATCTGCACTTTAAATTATGCGTTTAAATCAGGAAGCTTGGACTAGAGGCAAGCTTGGCCAAAGACAACCTAATCAAAGGAAGCTTGGATCAGTGGCAGCATAACCAGAGGCAACATGATCAGAGGCAATAAAATCAAAGGCAGCATGAGTAGAGGCGGAATCAGAAACAACATGATGAAAGGCAGAATCAAAAACAACATGATGAGAGGCAAAATCAAAAACAACATGACTAGAGATGAAATCAAAAATACCATGATCAGAGGCAGAATAACAAAAAGCATGATCAAAAGTAGAATCAGAAACAACATGCTTAGAGGTAGAGATAGAAGAAGGAAATTAGAGACAAAAGAGAAGGAAACCGGGGAAAATATTAAAGTGAACTAGAAGCATAATAACATGTGTAGGAATTCTTGAAACACATTAATTTTGTATTCCACCTATCACGATTAATGCTATTTCCTAGGGTTCCTAACACATTTGAACATCGCACCAACATATGCATAAAGGATGATTTTTAAAAGAGTGAAATGCAGATTTTCAACATATCCTGCAGGTAAAAACACATAATTTCCTCTCACTCTCAATTTTTAATTAAAATCCAACATCAAATCCAGAAAATCGTATTCACAGTAAATGAGATTTATATTGAACCCATAAAATCCACATGCAAAAGTAAAGTTAGTTCTAAGAAAAGAACTTATAGTTTTTTCTAAGGATAATCCCCTTCAACTCGAGCTAATTTATGGAAGATGGATACTCTATCAGCTCTCAATTTCTTCAGTTTCTTATGTCTTTGGACTTGTTAATATCATTACTTTCCTATTCTACCTTTGATCCTAAATTAATATTACTAAAAACACAACGTTAACTACTACTAAAATTTCTAGAAATTCTAATTAATTTTTAAATCTTATAAATACTTTTAAGGTATTGAGAGAAGAGTTTCAAGTTACTTTTATCTTGAGCTAATAGCGTTTAAAAAAATTATAATTAATTCATCTTGAGTTAAAAAATTCTAAACATTTATGGAGAAATTTTTTATAATGTTCTAGACATGTTTGCAAAAATCGTTCAAAAATATATGTTGATATTTCGATAAAGACTAAATATCTGGGCAATATAATTTTATGGGGACCAATTTTTTTTTTTTTTAACTAGGACCGAAAACCAAATTTTGAAATTTTATAGTCTAAAATCTTATT
>JBBPBT010000670.1:2334609-2462759 GCA_037974875.1 Cicer bijugum
TGTAATTTGTTTTTTATTTCTGAAAATATTTATTATTTTTTCAATGTTTGATAAGGTGGATAAATATATACCCACTAATATTTTATCATATCATCATGTTTAATATTATGTCATTTAGTAATATTTCTCATTAGTTCAAAAAACATAAGTTGGAATAAAAATTACAACAAATGTAAAATTTGAGGGAACAAAAAGTTCAATTTATAAAAAAGAGTACTATGTGAGCGTGATAAAATAGAAGAATCATAATTATAATTAAAATTAATTTTAATTGTAATTTATCAATTTTAAACACTTAATTTAAGCAATACATATAAATATAAATCTATTAAGTTAAAATTGAATTCAAAAAGGGGTTAAGGTAAGGGTTTCCACACTAGGCCTATTGCCATACTCTACTGCAAATTAAGAGATATATATATCAATTTAATTAATGCATAATCCGCCATGATTAGTGCCATATGTTTTACTCCAGAGTTTTATTTTTGAAAAGTTAATTGTTATTCTTTATATTTTGTATGTTTCTTTGTCAAGGAAAAATCAAATATTATTAATCATAAAATTGTCATAATTATTATAGTATGTCTTTTGACAAAAACCTTGTTTTCCTTACAAATTCTTTTAGGAACACAGGAGATAAGACATTCAAAGTTAAATATGATTGACTTTTGGAGTACTTTTAATAAGTGGCCTTCTAGGAAATTTCTCAAAATTTATACTAGTGCTGATAAGACATTCTGAAAAACACATGTTGATTTGTGGAGTCAATTAGAAATCCTTCAAGTAGTCTGATATATTACCAAAAACTCTATACTCATTAACAAAGAAACAACTAAAAATTGGTAAGTCAAAGCAATAAGAAGTAATCAATCAATGAATCATTATGTGAAAAATAGTATTTTACAGTGTTTTTTTTAAGTCATTTACAACTCTTTTTAAAAAAAGTAAGCGCTATAATTTCTAGCGCTTTAAAAAGATACAACAATTCTTTTTAAAATAAAAAGCGTTATAAATCCCTTCTAAAAATGTGCTGCTTGTTGTACTAGTTTTACAGCGTTTTTTCAAAAAAGCGCTGTAATAGGTGCATTCTTATGCATATTTTACAATGTTTTTTTTTTAAAAAAATGGCTGTAATAGGTGTATTCTTATGCACGTTTTATAGCGTGTTTTCAAAAAAAACGTTGTAATAGGTTCTTTCTTGTGCACATTTTACAACGCTTATTCAATAAAAGTGTTGTAATAGGTGCATTCTTATGCACGTTTTACAGCGTTGTAATTAATTCATATTGACACAACCTTGTTACTTTACATATTGACACAATCAGTTTACAGCTTATTCAACAAACTTGTAACTTTACATATTGACACAATCAGTTTACAAACAACACACGATATTAACACAATTACATATTTTTTACATTTATATATTCATAACCTTGCAGCATGCCAATTCCCCAACAAATATATACATAGTTTATATATGAAAATAAAAATATAATGAAAATGCCGTACCATTTCTGGGATTATAGTTTGATTCATATCAACAATCTTCTTCATGAATCACAATATATATATATATATATATATATAAGTAAGAAATAAATGAATATTGCTTATATGTCGAAGATAGTCTTTATATCCGAGTGATTGTTGTAATGGTCGTGCAAGGGATCTAATAGTATATAGCTTTCAATGTGCCCTAAGTACGTAGCAGTATAAATTCAACATGCATTTTAGTAACAACAAAAAATTAATAAATACAATACCTAAAGAGAGTGAAGAAATATGTAGGGCTCGTAGGGTTACAACTTCGTTTAAGTAGGAACAACGAGAATGCACATAAATACAAATGGTTCGTAGGACATAGTAGGGTTCGCAATGAGAAGAGTACGTAATAACGTTCGTAGAGATAGTAACAAAGAAGTATATGGTTTGCAATGGAGATGGTTGACAATATGGTTCGAGAGACAATAGGATTCACAATGAGAAGGACAATGAAGAGGAGGAGGACACTGAAGCGTAGTAAAGTTTACGTAATGAAGAGAAAACGGAAGCGGTTTATTGTTATATATAAAACCCTATTACAATGCATTTTTGAAAAAGCGCTGTAAAAGACCTCCTTATTTTATTTTTTAAAAGCCCATCGCTTTGTTAGAAGCTTTTTAAAGTGCTTGTCCAAAAGCACTGTAAAAGACTTCCGTATTTTATTTTTTAAAAGCCTATTATAGTGTTTTTATAGAATCCTTTTAAAGTGCTTGTTCAAAAACATTGTAAAAGACCTCCTTATTTTATTTTTTAAAAGTCTTTTATAGCGCTTGTATAAAACGCTCTCTAATAGGTCATTTAATTATGTGAAACACAAGTCTTTTACACCGCTTGTCAAAAATATACTTTAAAAGCTATGTAACCTAAGGTGAGAGCACTTTATTTTACAGCACTTGTTTTTATATTGCTCAAGTTGTAAAATATTATGTGAGGGCACTTCAGTTTGCAGCACTTTTGAAAAAGCACTGTAAAAGCCTTGTAAACATTATGTGCAAGTGCTATGTGACCCTATATGACCCTACAACAACGCTTGTCAAAAAAGTGCTGATGTATCCTCCGTTACTTTTAAAATATTATACAACAGCGCTTGTATTTAATGCGCGCTATAAAATATCATTTTTGGCGTAGTGAATGTATAGAATATGTCCAAGATGATCAACTTAGACAATGCAAACATTGACGACACACATTAACGGTGCAAATCCTTCATGATCAGGGAAAAAAGAGGTTTTTCAAATAAGACCAAGAAGAATCAATAATAAGTATTTAATTGGTGATTTTGATTAATTTTGTAGATATTTAATTTTTTTTTTCTGATCTAAAAAGAGGTTTTTCGAATAGTAATAATAATAACAATAATAATAATAATAGTAATGATTATTATTATTATTATTATTATTATTATTATTATTATTATTGAATCTGGAGGGTTGGAGAAAATTTTAAAGGGAGGAAAACTACTTTATAGTTGGAGGAAATTTTTTGTGAAAACTTTGGAATTTGGAGACGGAAACATTTGAGACGTTATTGTTCTGTCTCTACATTTTGTCTCTATAAAAAGATTTATTTTTAGAGTGCAAGTGTGACTTTTAGAAAAAAAGCTTGAGATGAATTTAGAGACATATTAACTTTGTGACGGGGTATTCCGTCTCTAAATTCCTTCTCAAACATAAAACTTTTTACATCTGTTCCAACAAATTATTTTTCGTCTCCAATTTCGTCTTCATTCGTGATGGATAAAATTTCGTCTCTAAAATCACTCAGTAAATTAAATTTTTCTAGTAGTGCGATCATTTTTATTTTCTTTTATTATGTCTTATTTTGGACTATCTTTAACTGTTGTTTTGTTGATTTTACTCTAACCATTGAAACTCATTTCTTTAAGAAAAAGAGAAAAGTTTTTACTCTATCCATTTAAACTCATTTCTTTAAGAAAAAGAGAAAAGTTTGTGATAGATTCAACTTACTTTACGTGAAAGTGATTTTTTTTTTATTGCTTTTAAACTAAAGAGTTTCATTTTTTTTTGCTTAGGACCAAATTTCTTTAGAAAAATCAGAAGCGTGCTTTTTTTGTTGATTTAATTTACAAAATTAAATGAAAACTAAATAAATAAATGAAGCAATGTGCAGTCAAGTGTTACAACAAACTTTTTATCAATTTATTTAGTTCTTAAAATCACTAAACTAAGGGCAAAATTGAAAGATATTTTTTTAGAGTCTAAACATGGGAGTAGAATATTTTGTAGGAACTAAAAATATAACTAATTCTAAAATATGATATGCTAATTATATAGTAGAGGTGTTCACAATTAACTTTGAATAGATTTTCATTTATGATAAAAGATCAGAGCTTTTTAAACTTTTTTTTAGAAGAAAGCGCTCTCAACTTTAATACTGTTAACCTCTAGAAAAATGAAAGATAACCTTCGTGTCATGATTTTTGGATGGTTTTAAAATGAGCTTGATAATAAAAACAGTTTCCAACCCATGATTTTGTTTATTGTTTCTTGTATGGATAATGTGTTGTTTTTGAAATTTATTTTCGAAAAAATAACAATGCCACCGATAAAATTACTGGGATGAGTCGCGGACTAGGTCGCTCTCTTTAAGACGTTTCGTGGCACTGCCCAAATTGTGCAAGGCAGACTAACAACCACGAAGTCCCCAGGATAAAACAGCCCAGATCACTGTATCGGTTTTCTACTGCACTGTAGAAAACAGATCTAGAATTACACCCTCTGTATGGCAGTCGAATGACTGACACTCGTAATATAGCACTGAGGCTACTCATAATATAGCACTATGGCTACTCAAGAAAATAGAAGAAGAAGAAGAAGAACGGGAGAGAAGTGAGAAAAGCCTCAGATACGGAGAGCTTTTGGTGTGCTTTTCCAAATGAGATGAAGTCTGTATTTATAGGGAAGTCCAGTAACTGGATCAGCGAAAATGGGGGGATCCAAGAGGCACTGAGTCAATCAGCTGACTGCGCCTCAAATTTAGGAAATGTGCTTTGACTTCGATCCTTGACCGGGCAACATCAGAAAACGTGGGATTACTTCAGTTTTAGGGTTTTGACCGGGCAAAATCAAAGGCTTAGTCAAATTAGGGTTTTGACCAGGCAATTAACGGAAGCTTAGTCAAATCAGGGTTTTGATTGAGCACTTAATCAGTTTAGGGTTAGACTGGATCAGAACATTGACTCTGACTTTGTAGATGGCAGTTTCGCAATTAACGCAAGCATATAATTAATTAAGAATTAATTAATTTTCATAATTTTTTATGCCATGCCATGCCATGCCTTGCCTTGCCTTGCCGGGCCGGGCCGGGCCGAGCCGAGCCGGCCGGACGGGCGGGCGGCGCGCGCGCTTGTGTGCGCTTGTGGTGGTCCATTTGCTTGCATTCTCCCTCCTTCACAAAATTGGGGTACCCCTTGGGGCCCAACCCAAGTGTGAAACTAACACCTTATAAAGGCTTTAAATGAGTGTGTTCCCTCCTATGTGGGACTTCTCATTTTTCAATTCACAACCATCTTAAAAGCCATCATCAATGCCATTTATATTCCATCATTTCCAACAATCCCCCACTTGAATTTAAAAATAGGTTATTGAATAGCGTCAAACGCTTCTATAAGATTATGCATAAACAAAGGTGTCTCTTGAATTGAACCTTTGCGTAGTAAGTAAGATTCAGATTCAACAAGAGTGACTCGTAGTCTTGAACTCTATCTCTGACATCAAACCCACACAAAACCTTTTCATTGGGTTTATTCTCAAAAGCCCATGCATTTAGGGCCATGCACGTGTATCCCAGTATAGTGAACGCTCTAGGAATTCTGCCTTAAATTCCATAGGAGGCGGCCCTCACTTCCACATTCACATAGGTGAGTCTATCAAGAGTACTCTTGTAGCTAGGTACTCCACTCCACATAGAGTATAGATCTCATTAAGAGTTTCTATTACCTCATCCTTCCATCGCTTCAGGACTCATGCTTCTTTCATATATTATGTAGCATGTTCATCTCATATCACTGTGACTTGTTATTACCCATTGAACCTAATTCTTGGGATCTCCAGTCTTTTAGGTCGGGTTACCATCACAAGTGACTCATCAATCTATAGGAAATAGTCCCATCCTTTTGGATGTGTTTAGGACTTTCTCTCTAGCTAATCCTTTCGTCAAAGGATCTGCTAAATTCTCATCAGTGCGTACATGATCCACTATAACAGCTCCTTTAGAAATTAATTCTCTAACTGTGCTGTGCTTACGACGAATTTGTCGTCTTTTACCGTTGTAATAACGGTTCTCAATTTTTGCAATAGCCGCGGTACTATCGCAGTGGATCAACACAGCTGGAAATGGTTTTTCCCACAAAGGGATCTCAGCTAGCAAGCATCTCAACCAACTTGCTTCTTCACTAGCCGTGGCTAGGGCTATCATTTCAGATTCCATAGTGGACTGACCCAAAATATTCTGTTTCTTTGATTTCCACGACACCGCACCACCAGCTATGTTGAAGACATAGCCACTGGTTGCTTTGGAATCATCTGATAAGGTGTTCCAATCAGCATCGCTGTATCCTTCAAGGAGAGCAGGAAATCTTCTATAGTGTAATCCGAGACTAATGGTCCTTTTAAGGTATCTCATGACTCTTTCAATAGCATGCCAATGCTCCATACTAGGTCTACTAGTAAACCTGCATAACAATCCAACGACATAGGCTATGTCGGGTCTAGTGCAATCAGTGGCATACCTGAGGCTGCCAATGACACTTGCATATTCAGTTTGTCTGACACCGTCACCAGTGTTCTTGAAAAGTTTTACACTTGGATCATATGGTGTACAAGCAGGTTTACAGTCAAAGTAATTATATTTCTTTAGGATCTTTTCAATGTAATGAGATTGATCCAAAGAAATTCCATTTTCTGACCTAGTAATCTTAATTCCAAGGATTACACTAGCTTCTCCAAGGTCTTTCATATCAAAGTTGTTACTCAACAATGATTTCACTTTATTTACAGCATGAATATTTGATCCAAATATGAGCAAGTCGTCTACATATAGACATAAGATAGTGCAAATGTTATTTTCATATTTGTAATAGATGCATTTGTCACTTTCATTCACTTTAAACTCATTCGACAAAATTAAGTTATCAAATTTTTCATGCCATTGCTTAGGGGCTTGTTTAAGACCATACAGAGATTTATCTAACTTACAGACCTTGTTTTCTTGTCCATGAATTACAAAACCTTCAGGTTGTTCCATATAGATTTCTTCTTCCAAGTCACCGTTTAAAAAAGCTGTTTTAACATCCATCTGGTGTATCACCAGGTTATGAATAGCCGCTAGTGATATTAGCACTCTAATGGATGTTAGTCTAGTGACTGGTGAAAAAGTGTCGAAGAAATCTATATTTTCTCTTTGTCTAAAACCTTTGGCTACAAGGCGAGCCTTGTATTTGTCAATAGATACATCGGGTTTTAGTTTCTTTTTCAAAATCCATTTACAACCTATAGGTTTGCAACCAGGAGGCAAGTCTACTAAATGCCAGGTCTTGTTAGATTCTAGAGAATCCATTTCATCATTTATTGCTTCTTGCCATAAATCTGCATCCAAAGATGACAAAGCTTCTTTAAGATTTGCAGGATCCTCTTCTAGATTATATGCAATATATTCTGGTCCATAATCTTTTGCTACTCTTACTCTCTTACTCCTTCGAGGTTCTGTTTCGTCTTGGTTGTTGCTCTCAGTGTTTCTTATCATTGGGACTTGACTGGGTTCGCTGCCCCCACTATTTCTCAATTTAAAAGGGAATTTGTTTTCATAGAAGTCAACATCATTTGACTCTATGATCACTTTTGCATTTAGGTCATAAAACCTATACGCTTTACTATTTATAGCATATCCTATGAAAACACATTCATATGCTCTACTTGCGAGTTTAATTCGCTTGGGATCAGAGATTCTGACATATGCCAGACAACCCCATGTTCGAAGATAAGACAAGTTGGGCTGTCTTTTCTTCATTATCTCATAAGGAGATGTTTTACTTTTAGATTTTGGTACTCTATTCAAAACATAGCAAACAGTCAAAATAATTTCCCCCCACCAGTGAGATGCAGCACCAGAATTAAGCATAATAGCAACAACTAATTCAGTAAGAGTCCTATTCTTTCTTTCAGATTTACCATTCATTTCAGGTGAATACGGTGCAGTAGTTTCATGTATAATTCCATGGGTTTTGTAAAAATCATTAAACAAACTAGAATCATACTTTGTTCCTCTATCACTACGAAACTTCTTAATCTTTTTATTAAATTGGTTTTCAATTTCATTTACAAAGATCTTAAACATGTCAAGCGCATCACTTTTATTTTTCATCAAATATACAAAAGTAAAATCAGAGCAATCATCAATAAAAGTTATGAAATAACGTTTTCCATTTCTAGTCAATGTTCCATCAAGTTCACATATATCAGAATGTATTAAATCTAGGGGTTCAGATTCTCTAATTACTGATTTATGTGATTTCTTTGTTATTTTAGCTTGACTACAAAAATCACATTTTTCGAAATCTTTTGGGGATAACTTTGGAATTAAACCTAAATTACTTAAGTTTGAAATAATATTTTTGTTCACATGACAAAGTCTAGCATGCCAAATATTAAAATCACACAACATGTAAGCAGAAGGAGACATTTTATTCAATTCAACATTCAATTTAAACATGCCATCAGTGGCGTACCCTTTCCCTACAAAAATACCATTCTTAGAAATGGTGTACAAATCTGCCCCTATAGATTGAGTGAACCCTGCCTTGTTGAGAAGAAACCGGGAAACCAGATTCTTCCTTATTTCTGGAGTATGCATGACATCCTTCAGAATTAAGGTTTTTCCTGATGTGAAAGTTAGTTCCACATCTCCAATACCAGCAACATTAGTGGTGTGGGAATCTCCCAACAACACTTTCTTATCTTCAGCATCCGTGTATGTTTTAAACATAGCACGGTCATAGCAGACATGGCGAGAGGCGCCAGTGTCTATCCACCATCCATCTGGTCCACCTACAAGGTTGATCTCTGTTATCATAGCAATGAATTGCTCCTCTGTCAAGTTATCCTGATTTGCAGGGCCTGGCTTGTTCCTGCACTTGCGTGCCATATGACCCTCTTTCCCACAATTGAAACAAGTGAAAGGAAGAGGGGCATTTCTAGGAGGTGGTTGCTGTCTAGCAGTAGGGACCTTTGGAGGGTTCCCATTCTTGTTGCTGATCTTTGAAGAGCGATGCTGATTCTTTAGTTGTATGCCGTTTGGCTTCAGCACTGCTCCTATGAATTTCTTTTTCTTCTTTTTTGTCACTAGAAGAACTTCCTCTTTCTGGTCTTGCTTCTGAGATTCCTCCTCAATTCTAAGGCGAGTTATCAAGCTTTCAAGTGAAAATTCTTTGGTTTTGTGCCTAAGAGAATTTTTAAAATCTTTCCAAGCAGGGGGCAGTTTGTCAATAATAACAGCAATTTGAAACTGTTCATTTAGGGACATACCTTCAGAGATTATCTCGTGAGCTATCTTCTGGATTTCGTGAGACTGAGCTTCCACTGATCTGTCATTTGTCATCTGATATTTGAGGTAGCGGCTCACTGCATACTTTTTAGCTCCAGCTTCCTCAGTATCATATTTCTTCTTTAGAGCATCCCAAACCTGTCGAGCAGTATTGCTGTCGGAACTGTAGTAATCATACAGATCATCAGCAAGTCCATTAAGAATATAATTCTTACATAAGTAATCATTATGTTCCCATCGGGTTAATTCAGCAGCTATCTTATCCTTTTCTGTTTGTTCAGCTTTTTCTGGAACCACAGGGATATCATCCTTCAGAACGTTGGCAAGATTCTTTGTAGTTAGAAAAAATAACATCTTTTGTTGCCAACGTTTGAAGTGACTGCCCTCAAACCGAAACGGTTTGTTGAAGTCAGAAGCAGAAGAACCTGTTCGAGTAATTTCGTCGGTAGACATGGCAGTTTGAAAAACGTCTTAAAATTGTTGTTTTTGAAATTTATTTTCGAAAAAATAACAATGCCACCGATAAAATTACTGGGATGAGTCGCGGACTAGGTCGCTCTCTTTAAGACGTTTCGAGGCACTGCCCAAATTGTGCAAGGCAGACTAACAACCACGAAGTCCCCAGGATAAAACAGCCCAGATCACTGTATCGGTTTTCTACTGCACTGTAGGAAACAGATCTAGAATTACACCCTCTGTATGGCAGTCGAATGACTGACACTCGTAATATAGCACTGAGGCTACTCGTAATATAGCACTATGGCTACTCAAGAAAATAGAAGAAGAAGAAGAAGAAGAAGAAGAACGGGAGAGAAGTGAGAAAAGCCTCAGATACGGAGAGCTTTTGGTGTGCTTTTCCAAATGAGATGAAGTCTGTATTTATAGGGAAGTCCAGTAACTGGATCAGCGAAAATGGGGGGATCCAAGAGGCACTGAGTCAATCAGCTGACTGCGCCTCAAATTTAGGAAACGTGCTTTGACTTCGATCCTATAATTTTTTATTTTTAAAAGATTTAATACACCACAAACCAAACCAAACCAAGCCAAGCCAAGCCAAGCCATGCCTTGCCTTGCCGGGCCGGGCCGAGCCGAGCCGAGCCGGCCGGTAGGCGCACGCGCGTGTGGTGGTCCATTTGCTTGCGTTCTCCCTCCTTCACAAAATTGGGGTACCCCTTGGGGCCCAACCCAAGTGTGAAACTAACACCTTATAAAGGCTTTAAATGAGTGTGTTCCCTCCTATGTGGGACTTCTCATTTTTCAATTCACAACCATCTTAAAAGCCATCATCAATGCCATTTATATTCCATCATTTCCAACATAATGATATGAAGAGATTACTAGATACATATCCGTGCGATGCAGAGGAACATAAAAGGTAAATGTAAAGTTGGCAAATTTTTTATTGATTCCATGTTAAATTGATTTCAAAAATAATAAAATTTCTCTTCTGACAAAATGTGAAACAAAATACAAACCAATTAAATTTAATAAACATGGATTACATAAAAAAACTATTCCCTTTAGATTTTGAAATACTCTTTGATTATCTATGTTTAAAAGTGGTATTTGTTTCTTGACTTTCATCATCAACTATCAATATATTTAAACACTTTCTTGATGTCACCCTTAAAACAACATCATATAGTAATTCAAGTGAGAATGCAGATTACAGACTCTGGTAGTTAAACTTCAATATACTTTAAATATTGTCTTTGACTTTTATTCATTGCAAATTAAATGACTATAGGAAAATTTCGTTTGTTGAAATTTGAAAGAAATTCGTGGATAAAAAGGTGCCAACGAGAATCTAAGAACATACGCCTTATTCCACGTTGATTTGTTGGTTTTACGTGGAAGGGCTTCTATGGAATGACTCTTTAGCTTACCAAGGTCATATGCATGATATGCAATTCAGTAGGCCTTTACCTCTTCCTTTATTTCTTGTCTTGGAATTATGACATGAGTTTATAACCCAACAAAACTTAAGAAAGTTTAAGGGTTTTCTGAATAAAAAGAAAATATGCTTTCATAATAGGCTGTTTATAAAGTTGTATTTTCATAAATTTTTCTCGGCACTAGGTAAAACAAATAATTAAGTGCAAGAGTGTAGAGACGGTTGTATTATGCTTATTGTATTGTGTTGTTTCTGGTATTTTCTAAGTAAGGAGCGCACATCGTTTTATAAATATTTTTAGGGTTTTTGGTCGTTGTCCTGATTGCAAGATATCAACATGTATCATGAAGTTTCGTATCAAATCTTCAGAGATTGATTCCCCATTAAAAACTTGTTAAAACCAATTCATAGTATACATATAGACGATAGAAGGAGCATAGTATACAATGAAAAATACACGTTTTTAAGCATTCAGTTGGGTGTCGCGCACCCTAGCAATGGAATTTGCCCAAGTTGAAAGAGTCAAGAAGGCCGAAATACGCCCCAGACGCAAGTTTTAACGCTACAAGTTTCATCTGCTATCTTACTTATATTGCATGTTTCGCATATTTCAAATATGAATTTGTTTCTAGAGTCTTCATGAACGTTGTAGTGATGGATCTTAGCTTTCATTTCCACTTGGTTTGACTTCAATTTGACATCTACAACTCCAAATATGACTTAATTACTCCACATTGGTCATGTTGATTTCTCACCAAAATTTAGCACTACACGAAAACAAAGAAACAACACAAAACTACAGAAAATCTACTTAATCAATGAAATAAGAGCATTGACTTTTCATTAAATGAAAGAACAAAAATCAACAAAGTATATCAAATAACTACTTAAATTAACTAATGAATAAAAGATAAATAAGACTAAAAACAATATGAAATATGCATATGATAAAGAGTCATCAGCGAGCAAGATTTCGAGTTAATCCAAGGGAATCTCACTTAACTATTGTTAAGAGGATCCAATAGATACTTGAAAGGTGCATCCAACATTGGCTTGTTCTATAAGAAGTCTACTAAGTACAAAATAAGTTGTTATTGTGATGTTGACTATGCTGGAGACAAACTTGAAAGAAAAAGCACCAGTTGTAATTGCACATTTCTTGGTGAAAAGTTAATCTCATGGTCAAGTAAGTGACAAATCACAATTACAATGGTAATAATAGAGATTGAGTACATTTCAACAGTTAGATGCAGCTCTAAAATGCTATGAATGAAATACCAACTAGAAGATTACAGAATCCTTGAGAGTAAGATTCTCATATTCTATGATAATAAAAGAATTTTTTTTTTGGAAGAATTGCATCATTAAGTGTGCAGCAACTAGAACAAAAAAATCATAGGAAGGTACAAGAGGAAGCAACCATAGGAAGCTACCAAAGAAAGTCATCAGAGGAAGTAACCAGAAGATAAGATTAGAGGAACAGAAAATCATACGTGTCTGCCTCTAGACATACGCCTCTAAAAACAATGTGCCTCTAAAGCTTACAAAGACTGTCTCTGATTATTGGCTTTGTAGTTTGGGTCTGAAGACTAAATCTAATAACTCGGTCTAAAGACTAGCTTTGAAATTGGGTCTAAAGACAACCTCTAAAGAATGTTTGAAGACTAAATTTGAAGCATGCCTCTAAAGTCGTTGTGTGCCTCTAATGTGCACAAACTCAACATGCCTATGAATGGTTTATATCAAGCTATCATTAAATCTAAAGAGATTTTTCAAGCCATGCATTCAAAGTTCGTATTCTTCTAAGCAATAGTTGCAACACAATCAAAATGTTGCCTCAAATATGCAACCGCTAATGTTGCACATACTCTGACCATTAACCAATGTGATTTTTCCAAAGCCACTAATTCTAAGTCACACAATTTTGCCTCTGCCTTTTATCATCCAAGAAACACATTTCATTCCAACAAGAAATTCAATGGCTCTAATGGAAAGTCAACGACTCTAATTGAAAGAATTCATTTTGAATAAAAGACTTATCCGAATAAGAATATTTTTAATACTATAAAACAAGCTTGAATTTATTCCTAAAATTAGATACGATTCAAAATTACATTTGAAGGGAATCTTTCACCAAGGTGAAAATAAGTTATGACCAAAATATTGTTTACAAGAAGATATGGTCAAAATATTATTCACAAGAATATATGGTCAAAATATAATTTACAAGAAGATATGGTGATATTATTGTTCAAAAGAAGATATGTTCAAGATATGATTCACAAGAATGTATGGTCAAAATATTGTTCACAAGAAGATATGCTTATAATTTTTTTCACAAGAAGATATACTCATAATTATTCACAAGAAGAAACATTCATATTTTTTTCACAAAAAGATACATTCATAATTTTCTCTCAAGATGGTACATTCATAATTTGTTCACAAGAAAAATATGATCTAGATTTTACAAGGACAAAAGTGAAACCCTAATATATTCTATAAATAGATATTCAAAAGCATGAACTGATAAACTAAAAAATCCATGTAATTCGTACAAACTTTTGAGAGCTCAAATTTCGTAAGTATTCAAAGTTCAAAGGTTTAAGTTCTAGCGATATACTTCCTCGAAGAAATATTTTCTAAGTGTTATAGTGTGAGAAATCAATTTTAACAATCTGCTTAGATGAAGCAAAACACAATCCATTTCAAACTTGTGTAACTCAACCCGATAGTGGCTTTAGTGTTCCTCAAACAATATATGGTTTTCAAGTTGTGTTGAGAATACTTGACTTATAGGGTCAAGGTGTAGTTGCCTTCAACAATCTATGGTTTTCAAGTTGTGTGGATAAGAGTTGACTTGTAGAGCCAAGGTGTTTGTTTGCCTCAAAAAGTCTATAAGAGTCAGGTTGTTTTGATAAGATGAACTTGTAAGGTTAAGTGTTGTGTTATTCAAGAGTTTAAATTAGTGGTTAAATCTTGCTAAGTGAAAGGACTAGATGTAGCTATCAACTTAGTGGTGAACCAAGACAAATTTTCATGTGTCACATTACTTATGCACTCTTTATTTTACTTTTGCTTCTTACTTAAGCATGATTGCTATTGTCTCTGTTTTAGTTAAAATCACAAAACCCAAAATATTTTTTGAATAAATAATTAAAAAAAATCTAAATTTGACAAACACAATTCAATCCCTTCCCGAGAAAAATATCATAACACCTCATGATATATCAAAATACTCAAGAAAAATAATATCATATTATAATATCAAAATCCCTAAGTAAAATCAATATATCGTCATATCATCCAAGGGAAATTATTATCACTTTTGAAACACATTAATCACAACAAAACAATCACACAAAAATGCAATATGATGCATGAGGTTAAACTCTACTTCACAATTTGGTACCATTCTAACTTTGAAGTAATCGGTTAGGAGGTTGGATAGTATGTCACCATCTCGATGGACAGACAAATCAAATTGGCCATGTCCTCATAGATCCCTTGAATTCAACCCGAGAAACATATACGCGACAATTGAGGTAAACATGTGTTTCATGGTTGCTCCTGACATTTGAAGTGCTACCTCCAAGTCACCTAGGAATTCCCAACCCAAATACCTCTAAGGTCTAACAATCTTTCCCTAAGTCTCAACAACATACCGCCATGATCAGACTCATCTAGTTGTACTTTCCCAAAATCACTAGGCTCTTCAAGCCTGACTTATATGATGACAAAATAATATTCACTTCAAAAATTTACATCAACTTCAAATATTACCAACACTTATTTTCTCCTTTTGTTAGCCTAGACTACTCCATTAAGATCATCATCTTTAGAACAAGTTGGAATCATCACTATGTCATCAATTACGGGGTTACTTCAATATTCGCATCACAACATCACTATCATTAATCATATCTCATCACATAAACTCGTCACAATTTTATAGCATCACTATCATCAATCATACAATATCACATAGACTTATCACAAATTTATAACATCCTTATTATTAATTATACATCATCATAATCACGTAGACTTATCAAAACGCATCCATCTTTTATTATCACATCACATAAATATGTCTAATCAAACATGTACATAAAATTCATTTGACACTCAATATCACAATAATATCAAATACCAAATACCACACAATTATCGAAAATTAAATCAATCAATATCTTATCAATATTTTTACTTAGCAATTTAATCTTACAATCCTCATATTTTCACATTAATTAATTTATCTCTCAAATGGTCATTGACGCAGGTAGCGAGCCTCAGACGAATCGTTTGAAAATATAGTGTTCCCATTCATCTCACAATATATTATACTCATGAATTCAAATATTCTCTCATCCATTACCTTATTAAGACGCTTTCACATACGAATAAGATTCCACGAGCAAATAGCGTTTGTTCTTTTACTCTTTGTCTTTCAATCAATCTAACTCGACAATTTTTGGGTGAACGTCAAAAATAAATTATGAGAAGACACTCTAAAAAATAATTTTGAAATTTGGTCAAAGAAACTTGCCATAAATGATAAAACCAATAAGTGGATAATATAGTCACTTTTCACACGATCATTGTGGGGTTGGTTTCACTCAAATCAGACTTATAGTGAAGAAGAATTGTGCAAAACAAGAAATTTTAGAAATAGATAAGTCGAATATATTATAGAAAAATTGAGATGGTTAAAAATCTGAGAAAATATATTTATTTGACTAACTAAATATACGAAACAACATACTGAAATTTAGATGAACATAGAGAAAGTTTTCTAAAACAGTTATTGATTGTCAGTGCCGATTTTCTTTCTTTTTTCTCAAATTCAAAACCGCCGTGCGGCTGCTCCTATTGTGTCCCGCCCCACTCTCTTTCTCATTTTGGGTTTCTTTTTCTTTACAATTAATTTTTTTTATTTTTTATTATGGTTTAATTAAGTTTTACTCTCTTGCATATGTGCTGAACTCATGAAACCCATTGTATTACTTTCTTTTATGTTATTTTATTTTTAAATAAAACTAAGAATTATCAAATGTAATTTTTTTTAACTTTTTTTAACACAATTTCATTTATAAAAATATAATTAATATTTTAAAACTAATACATGATAAATTAGAGAAATTAAAATAATTAACCATTTAAAATATACATATTACTAATAATTGAAACTCTCATATTCAAAATAATCACTATAATTATACCTATTTTTCAAAACACTCAAATACTATCATCTTTAGAGAATACTCAAAATCAAAAAATAAAAATTATAACATCAGTATTTTATATTAATTACTAAATCATAAAAAAAATTATATAAAATCACAATGCTATAACATGTATATCAAAATAAAGAGAATTAAATACAATATTACCACTATTCCAAGATAATCATTTATAAAATAAATAACTAAAAATAGAAAATAGTTAGAAATCATGAAAATATAACTATCTGAACACTTAACATTAGTCAAACACACATGAAAATATCACATTAATTACTTACAAACATATACACGTAAAGTCGTCTAAAATCTTATTCTTTGAAATATTACACTAAAATACTATTATTTTAACAAAAAATATATAAAATATAATATTTATTATTTATATCCCTCATTTAGTAAAATTTGTACAAGATTAACACATCATAGAAAATACACATATTAAGAATTAATCATAAAAATAATCAACATATATTCTAAAGTAATTTTAGCACCAAAGTTAATTATCGAAAATCCTATTTAATTAATAAAATATTTTATTATAATATTTGAGGTGTTACATTAAGTCGAGGGAGTCAAGTAATAAATGTCAATAAATTGTTATCCAAAATTATTATTTTGTGATCATCAAAAAGGGAGATTGTTGGAACCAAGTTGGTTTTCCTCTTGTGATTTTGAAGTTAAGAAAGGTACTTTAAGAGAACAATATTTTTGGACTTATGGCTTTATTAAGTGTGCAATAATTAGAACAAGAAAATCATATGAAGGTACCAGAGAAAGCAACCATAGGAAGCTACAAGAGAAAGTCACTAGAGGAAGTCACTAGAAGATGAGATTATAGGAACACAAAAGCATATGTGTCTGCCTCTAAACATATGCCTCTGAAAGCAATGTGTCTCTAAAGGTTATGAAGATTGTCTTTGATGTTTGTTTCTAAAGTTTGGGTCTAAAGACTGGCTCAAAAAATTGCATCTAAAGATTGGCTCTGAAGTTGGGTCTGAGGACTACCTCTAAAAACAGTTTGAAGACTGAATTTGAGGCATGCCTCTAAATCCCTTGTTTGCCTTTGATGTGAAAAAACTCAGCATGCCTTCAAAGAGATTATATCAAGCTATCATTAACTCTCAAGATATTGTTCAAGCCATGCACTTAAAGACCATATTCCATTAAGCAAAAGTTGCAACATTGTCAAAATGTTGTCTCTAATATGCAACCTCTAATGTTGTACAGACTTTGATTATTCAACCATGTGAATTGCCCAAAGCAATTAATTCTAGGTTGCGTAATTCTACCTCCAACTTTTATTATCCAAGAAACAACATCTCACTCCAACAAAAACGTGAATGGCTCTGATTGAAACTCAACATCTCTAACTGAAACAATTCAATCTAAATAAAATATTTGGTTGAATAAGAATTTCTAAATATTCAAAAAAAAACTCGAACCCATTCCTGCTCCAATCAATAAAAAGTATGAAGGAAGATTTATGTGAATAAGTTTTTGAACACAATCTGAAATTAGAAAAAATTCATAAATATATTTGGAGGAAATCTTTGGAAAGGTGAAAATAAGATATGGCCAAATATTGTTTACAAGAAGATACGGTCAAAATATTGTTCTCAAGAAGATATGATCAAAATATTATTCACATGAAGATATGGCGAAAATAATGGTTGGTCGACAGCGATGTTCATCATAAAAACTAAAACTTTATCACATATAACATAAAAAAATCATACTTTACTTCATAAAAATCATATATTATATATCGAAATCAACAAAAAAATTAGGGTTTTATTATTTTAATCCATTAATTTACATTTTAATTTTTAAACGCAGGAAAACACAAATATTTAATTCATGTCATCCAACCAAATGTCTAACTATAATTTGTGTGGGGGAAAAACCCTTATCTTGAATGCTTTTCTTCCTAGCACAAAGCTCTATAACTCCCATGACGTTGTTCGCGAGAAAAAGTAGTTCCAAACCTTTGATGCATGAGAAAGAGGAGGTGTGAAGGTGATGGTGGCTAAGATTTCAGTATTCCTTTCAATTTAAAGAATCGTGTCTATAAAGGGTTTGTGAGTTAGATTTTTTTTTTACTTATTATTACTGAGTATAAAAAAATTGGGGACTTAGGAAAAATTTAATGTGGAAATTGGTAGGTAGATAACGTTGGACGTGAATGAAGAATAGGAGGGAGAAGATATCGATTATTTTTTGTTAACCTTGATTAAAAAAATTGAAATCAAGTGAATTAAATTGGTAGAGAAGTGAGTAGGGGAAAACTAATGTATCTAGCTACACATGAGAGGTAATGGAGAGAGATGGTGTAAGGTAGGAGTAAAAAGGGAAGGATTCATTCATAATTTATTTGGTCAAGCATTTGAAACATATTTTTTCCTTAAAAAATAAATATCAAATATATCTTTTACTCATTCATATGAGTTGGATCACACCAAGCCACAAATCCAAAGTCCAAATTTAGAGGGTTTCACAATGTTTCTAATGGTTATATTCAATTTAAACTAAATATTCAAATCCTCTCATAATCTATAAATTGAAGATCAATTTGAAGATGAAGGCAAGAGTTCAATTTGCAATCTACAAACACTTGTTTAAGTAATAACAAGTCAAAAACTCTTCAAGCAAAATCGAGCTCTCTTCATTATATCTATAGATCATCATTTGTTGATTGAGTTTGCTATTATTTATCTCAATTAAAGAGTTGGAAATCATTAGATCCTAAGCACTTTTTATAATACACATTGAAATTAACTCCAGTCTATCATTTATATTAGATTGAGCATATTTACAAATGACAAATAAGTGGATTGTAAGATCCGTAATTTTAAATCGTAAGTTATACAATTTTAGGGTATTTTGTGTTAAATTGCTTAGGCTTTTAACCCAGTTTTCAGTATTTAGTGAGTTAAAGGCCGAAAATATACTTTTGGCAATTGGATTAAAATTATTTGTCGAAGAATAATTTATTTAGGTTTCAAAGGATTTAATTCTGGGCGGTTTTGTTCAAAATATCTCAGGTTGCTGAAAATTGTATCTGACAATTGAGTTGCGACGAGAGTAGATATTTTATCAAATTAGATTGAGATGGGGGTGAAGTGATGGGGATAAGAGTTGTTAGATAATTGTTGGTTTTGTTTTAATTATAATATATTAATGTATAAATCTATATATTTTTATATTGTAAGTAATATATATATATATATGGTTGGAGGGAAATAGGAGAAAAGGAAATAGAAAGAAAAGAAAATAGAAGGAAAGAAGAGCAAGGGAAAAATGTTTCCATCTCCTTCCTCTCTTCTGCCTCGCGAAAACCTTTCCCTCCTCTTTTTTTTCTTCTTCTTGGTTTTGCTTCCTTTTCGTTCTTTGACTTCAAGAATAGAAACCCAAGGATTAGTGGATAAGAGAGCAAGGTTTTCTCAGCTTCATACTTCCTCGTTGTTTCGAAAACGAAGAAAAACGGTGTTAGGGATGTCAAACCAAAACCTTCCCATTTCATCTAGATCTAAGCTTCGTTTCGTGAAGAGATAGAAGGGAAAGTTGCTCACTACCACACTACGGTGCTAGGGGATCAACTTTAGACGCGACGTTGCGAGCGCAAATTTTACCAGATTTACTCACAGTACTGTAATCGCACGTTAAAGCTAACGTGAAGGTAAGGGCTCCTTCCAAACTTTTAGTTTGCATTTAGGGACTTATCTGTGGTTGTGTGGAAAATAATTATGTCAGGGTTGGAGTATTGATTTGGGAAAAATGTATCTAAGGCTTTATGGGTAAAATCTTAGAGTTAGGTTTTGGTTTTATTGATGAATGTTTCATGGAAAATGAATTTACCTCATGTATGTATGATTTTAAATAAATGAAATTTATTGTGTTGATTTGTGTCGTCGTATTCGACATGTTCATAATTGATAATTATAGAATTTTGAGATGTGTTTTGTGTGGTTTGTGTGGAAAAATGATTTTATGTGTTTTGGTGTGAATTATGGATTCAATGTGAAAGTACGTTTGAGTTTGTTTTGTGTGGAATTTGAAAACCATTAAGTTAAACGAGAATTAAGAATGGGGAATCTCTTAATGTCTTGTTTACTTAATGTGTGTTTGTGAAAATCGTTTAAGTTAACTTGGCATTAAGAATGGGGAATCTCTTAATGTCTTGGTTACTTAATGTTGTTTTGAAATTCGTTTAAGTTAACTGGGCGTTAAGAATGGGGAATCTCTTAATGTCTTGGTTACTTAATATTGTTTTGAAAATCGTTTAAGTTAACTGGGCGTTAAGAATGGGGAATCTCTTAATGTCTTGGTTACTTAATGTTTGTTTGGGAAAATCGTTTAAGTTAAATGAGAATTAAGAATGGGGAATCTCTTAATGTCTTGTTTACTTAACGTTTGTTTTTGAAAATTGTTTCAGTTAAATGAGTATTAAGAATGGGGAATCTCTTAATGTCTTGTTTACTGAATGTTTTGTTGTGGAAATCTTTTAAGTCAAAAGTATATTAAGAATTGGGAATCTCTTAATATGTATGTTTGCTTAATATTTGATGTGAAAATCGGTTAAGTAAATGAGTATTAAAAATGGGGAATCTTTTAATATTTGCATTTACTTAACGATCGTTGTGAATGGAGTCAATGTATGCTCATGCACTTCATTTTGGTAAATTATGCTGACCCATGATAGATGGCACCTCGGTAAACACTACTGACTCGTGATAGGTGGTACGTTTACGATTTACGTTTGGTAAGTTGTGTTGACTCGTGATAGGTGGCACCTCGGTAAATAGTACTTTGGCCTATGATAGGCGGTACGTTTACGACTTACGCTTTTTCTATTAGTAAATTGTGCTGACCCGTGAATGGTGGCATCTCGGTAAACAGTACTGACCCGTGATAGGTGGTACGTTTACGATTTACGTTTATTTAGTAAATCGTGCTGGCCCGTGATAGGTGGCACCTCGGTAATTGGTACTTTGGCATGCGATAGGCTGTACAATTATGATTTACGGCCCTTCAAGGAGGGTTTTGGTTTGGAATTCCGAGTCCATGCATTTTGGCATATACGCATTGCATTAGGGTGCTTGGCACACAAGTCGTGTTTGATTCAAATTTATGACTGTGATGATATTACTAAGTGCTATGTTTTGGAACAGATTATGTGTATTGTGTTTGTTTTCAAGTTTATGACTGAGTGTTTTGAACCTGAGATGTAATTGTAATTGTGTTGAATTTGCTAAGTGCTACGTATTAATTATCGTGTGTAAGTGTGATGGATGGTAAAACTATTTCGAAACCCAATTGTCGTGGTGTTTGTGTGGAAATTGTTAAGTGTTAAGATTTGGAGTTGTGTATGAATATGATTGAGTTAGTTTATGTATTTTTGGAAGAATTTACAGGGGAATCGATTTACCCAATCGATTTAGTAATGTGTATTTTTCAAAACCACTTAAGAAATCGATTTAGCAAATCGATTGGATTCATTATAGGGGCTCTGTCTTTCACGAAATTGATTTGCCCAATCGATTGGCTTCAATACAGGAACTCTGTCTTTCACAAAATCGATTTGCCCAACCGATTGGCCAATACAGGGGCTCAATCTTTCACGAAATCGATTTCCCCAATCGATTGATGTAAGTTCAGAGTTCAATTTTCACTAAAAACTTTCAGGAAATCGATTTGCCCAATCGATTGGCTCAGTGGAAAATCTTATTTTGAGTTAGATAATTGATTGCTCAATTGATTTATCAATGTTTTGGTCAGTTATATATTACTTGATGGATTGTGAACTTTATGTGATTTCATTTACATTTGGCAAGCATTATATGAACTTTTAGCATATGGAAAATCCTTTTAAGGTGCATGCTTAGTTAAGAGGATATTTTGTGCATTTAAAAACTTAAATGTTATGTGTTAACTGTTAATTTCGGTTGGTGACCCTTTACAACTATTGTGGAAATATGGGCTTTGCCCTCAGATGAGAGCCAGGACAATCCTACCGGTCTGTACCCTACGGATGGGAATGCTAGACTGGAGCTATGTTAGGAGGATCTTACGGGGCGCGTGGAGATCACTCAGGGCGTATAGTTTTTGTGTATAGAATGATCAGATTAGGTTGACATAGAGGGAACATATGTTTTTCTTTTGAGTTGTATTTATTTTAAAACGGAAGACTGTACCTATACTTATATTGTCAGCTTGACATGTTATTATCAATGGGTTACATGTCCCACTTTTTGATGTGTAAATATTTTGGATTCATATTTCGAGGAACTTTTCCGCTGCTTGTAAATTTTAATGACTTAATTATGTTTCCAAATGTATTACCTCATTTATATCTTTCCTTTATATTAATTTCTTTTGAAAAAAAAAATACACCCTCGCTTGGAAAATCGGGGCGTTACATTGTGGTATCAGAGCTTTGGTCTGGTTTTCTTTGGGGGCTGTGGAACCTTGGTTATAGATTGTAAGTCAACATGTAGGTTGTGAGTCGTTATCTTATCATGCGTCGGGGAAATTGGTCTGAGTTGTCAGATCAGGGATAGTTATTATGTGTTTATGTACTCGAAACTTAGTTTTGGAATTATTCGAAGTGGTGTTAACACTTCTTCTTGATGCTAGTTTTTCGGAAACACTACCTCTAAGAGGGAACGACGTTGCAAGGATGAACGTCAGTAGGGATGATCAAATGGTTGGAGCTACAAATAACCTGGAGGTTTTGTTGTTGCACAAACTGCTCCAAAGACTCTACGAGATCTGGAGAAGAGGAAACGAGAGATATGTGATCTTAAGTTAAGAGGGTTAGAATAATTTCATCGTTACCATCCTCCAAAGTTCAAGGGTGATGAGAACTCAGGAAAAGAGATGATTAGTGGATTCGAGAAATGGAAAGGATCTTTGAGATGACGAATTGCCAAGCAGACTTGAAGCAAATCATGACGGCATGGAATTTATAAAATGGTTCCAAGGACACAGAAGCTATGTGTTGGTGTAAACTCGAAGATGATGAGTATGGATGGATTAACATTAGACTAATAAGGGAATTCAAGTAAAGATCTATGTTGAGGACTCTTGTTAAGAAAAGTATTAGATGTTTTCCTGGTAGATTTCAGGATGAAACTGGATGAAGTTTGACAACTGTCAAGGAGATGTGAACATCATGGAACTGTTGAGAAGATAAGGCTTCCATTTGGAATAACATTTGGTGCTTAGGTGTCAATGAAAGAGACTGGTATTGAAGTTAAGGGAGCGTTGCACATTAGGAGTAAATACTCCTTTGGTTAGATAACATACGCTTTGAGGATTAGTCGATACCTTGAGGGATAAAAGTCAAGCATTTTAGTTAGACTGGATTCGCAACTTGGATTATTAAGTATGGATAGTAATATTGGATGAATCTATAGACACGCAAGTGTGAATTTTGAGTGATGTTCAGAAAAAACCTAATGACTTAAGCCTTGATGTATTGAACTCTATGTTACCATTAAGTGGAATTTGAAGTAATCAAGTACGAGAATACTTGAGATTGCGGTAATATAAGTTTGAGAGTCTATTAAAGGATGTAAATTACTAAGAGGATGTTAATATTTTGATAGGACTGAAGGAATATTCAAGATTTGATTTGGGACACTAAGATGGTTGATTTTTAGCTGATGATTTAAAATCTTGCAAGGTTGGATGGAGGACCAAGTAATGCTTAAAACTTTCATAATCGAAGAAGTTGAGGCAGGCAAGTGATAAATAATTCATGTTAAGGATGGAAGTGTTTGGAGTTATTGAGGATCAAATTTTAGAATCCTATTAAATGATAGGAAGTGAAAAAGAAGAGATGTAACAAATGATTTATGATTTAGTTGTTGGCCTTGGGAAGTCAAGCGTTGAGATTTAAGCTGAGTGTTTTAGTGACTAGATGAACAATGAAAGGTATGTGGGTCTTTGAGATATTTTACTGCAAAATTTATGAGGAATGTTGAGAAATAATTCTGTAGGACGTTCGATTGTTAGGATTCTTCCAATTTGTATCTCGGTGAAGGTTGAGAAGGAATAAGAATCCAGCGAGTGAACCAAATATTGGAAAAGGTGCCAAGAAATTTGTTGGAGCAGCACATAGAGATGTAGCTTATGACAATTAAAGATTCAGGAAAGGAATTATCTCACCTATAATTCAGACATTATTATTATAAAGGTATGCAAAGATATAAAGACATTACTTGAGTGCATGTCACGGGGATTGTTATTGTGTTCGTCAATCAAAGGAGTTAAATGTCTATTTGATAGGAGACAATTGAACATGAAATGGAAAAGTTTGGTGGGAATTAGTAAGCCTTGATTTATTGGAATCACTATAATGAAGATGTATCAAGGTTTGAGGTAGAAATTTAAGGTTTGTATAAATGGAAAAGTGATGGAGTGAATACAATGCGGTTGACCTGTCATAATGAAAGGATAATCATCAAGTTGCAAATGAAGGACACAGTGAAATTAAGATGTATCAGAATGAATGTTGGCTGTAGAGGTAGGAGGATTACTTTCGAGTTTGTGCATAATTGCGAAGTATGTAAGAAATTTTTTAGTGAAACGAATTTGAGGTGTTAGGCATGAGAAAATGTAGACCTTGATCTGTGAATTAAATTCAAGTTGGATTTTAATGGAAAACGTGACTCTTGAAATGAAGTACTAAACTGAAAGGAAGTTTGTGTGTCCCAAGTGGTATAGTCTTTGGCATGATTTCGAAAATATTTAAGGAACCTTTGACCGCCAAGCATATGTGGGGAAGGAATTATTAAATTTATAACTGGAATGACATACTGATAAGAACACTACCGATTGACGTGGTTGTACGACTTAAGAAAAATCGAGGATTTATGGACAAGGGAGAAATTTAGGAGTTCTCGGATGTAGTGATTGTTCTGTGCTCAGTGTGTTGGGGTCATTCAAATTGTTTCAGTTTGGTACCAAATGGATGTTTCATACCAAGTGGATGCAAATGAGACTACGTGACATAAGTATGGGATATTTTACTTCGTCGACAGGATCTAAGTTATAGGAAAATAAGGGAAAACTCAATGGACTTTGAGAAGATTGTTGACTCCTTGTACATTAAGATAACCTCAGATGTAAGTTGCAAGGAGCGCTATTACAGTTCAGTTAAGATAGTCTAAGCCACTATCATGGTTGTTGGTTATTTATTGACAAATTGAGGGATTAATCATCCTTATTCTCTTGTCAATAATAGACAAAACCATGTTGAATGGAACGGACGAGCCTTTCCGACTATGAATGGGTGCGGAGTTATTAAGCACCATATGAAAAGGGGTAGGCAACACTTTTTCGAGAAGGCCGGGTGAAACAAGTTGTGAATGGTATGTTGAATTCGGGTACAAACCTAGTGTGGATTGTTACTCGTACTTTAAGTTTTGAGGACGAAACTAATTTTAGGGGGGTAGTAATGTAAGACCCGTAATTTTAAATCCTATGTTATACAATTTTAGGGTATTTTGTGTTAAATTGCTTAGGCTTTTAACCCAGTTTTCGGTATTTAGTGAGTTAAAGGCCAAAAATATACTTTTGGAAATTGGATTAAAATTATTTGTGGAAGAATAATTTATTTAGGTTTCGAAGGATTTAATTCAGGGCGGTTTTGTTCAAAATATCTCACGTTGCTGAAAATTGTATCTGACAATTGAGTTGCGACCAGAGTAGATATTTTATCAAATTAGATTGAGATGGGGGTGAAGTGATGGGGGTAAGAGTTGTTAGATAATTGTTGGTTTTGTTTTAATTATACTATATTATTATATAAATCTATATATTTTATATTGTAGGTAATATATATATATATATATATATATATATATATATATATATATATATATATATATATGGTTGGAGGGAAATAGGAGAAAAGGAAATAGAAAGAAAAGAAAATAGAAGGAAGGAAAAGCAAGGGAAAAACATTTCCATCTCCTTCCTCTCCTCTGCCTCACGAAAACCTTTCGCTCCTCTTTTTTTTCTTCTTCTTGGTTTTGCTTCCTTTTTCGTTCTTTGACTTCAAGAATAGAAACCCAAGGATTAGTGGATAAGAGAGCAAGGTTTTCAAAACTTCATACTTCCTCGTTGTTTCGAAAACGAAGAAAAACGGTGTTAGGGATGTCAAACACAAACCTTCCTGTTTGATCTAGATCTAAGCTTCGTTTCGCAAAGAGATAGAAGGGAAAGTTGCTCACTACCACGCTACGGTGCTAGGGGACCAACTTTGGACGCGACGTTGCGAATGGAGATTTTACCAGATTTACTCGCGGTACCGTAATCGCACGTTAAAGCTAACGTGAAGGTAAGGGCTCCTTCCAAACTTTTAGTTTGCATTTATGGACTTATCTGTGGTTGTGTTGAAAAGAATTTTGTTAGGATAAAGTATTGATTTGGGAAAAATGTATCTAAGGCTTTATGGGTAAAATCTTAGAGTTAGGTTTTGGTTTTATTGATGAATGTTTCATGGAAAATGAATTTCCCTCATGTATGTATGATTTTGAATAAATGAAATTTATTGTGTTGATTTGTGTCGTCGTATTCGACGTGTTCATAATTGATAATTATAGAATTTTGAGATGTGTTTTGTGTGGAAAAATGATTTGATGTGTTTTGGTGTGAATTATGGATTGAATGTGAAAGTATGTTTGAGTTTGTTTTGTGTGGAATTTGAAAACCATTAAGTTAAACGAGAATTAAGAATGGGGAATCTCTTAATGTCTTGTTTACTTAATGTGTGTTTGTGAAAATCGTTTAAGTTAACTGGGCATTAAGAATGGGGAATCTCTTAATGTCTTGGTTACTTAATGTTTTTTTTTGGAAAATTGTTTAAGTTAAATGAGAATTAAGAATGGGGAATCTCTTAATGTCTTGTTTACTTAATGTTTGTTTTTGAATATCGTTTCAGTTAAATGAGTATTAAGAATGGGGAATCTCTTAATGTCTTGTTTACTGAATGTTTTGTTGTGGAAATCGTTTAAGTCAATAGTATATTAAGAATGGGGAATCTCTTAATATGTCTGTTTGCTTAATGTTTGGTGTGAAAATTGGTTAAGTAAATGAGTATTAAAAATGGGGAATCTTTTAATATCTACATTTACTTAACGATCATTGTGGATGGAGTCAGTGTATGCTCATGCATTTCATTTTGGTAAATTGTGCTGACCCGTGATAGGTGGCACCTCGGTAAACAATACTGATCCGTGATAGGAGGTACGTTTACGATTTACGTTTGGTAAGTTGTGCTGACCCGTGATAGGTGGCACCTCGGTAAATAGTACTTTGGCCTGTGATAGGCGGTACATTTACGAGTTACGCTTTTTCTTTTAGTAAATCTTGCTGACCCGTGATAGCGGCACCTCGGTAAACAGTACTGCCCGTGATAGGTGGTTTGTTTACGATTTACGTTTTTTTAGTAAATCGTGCTGACCCGTGATAGGTGGCACCTCGATAATTGGTACTTTGGCATGCGATAGGCGATACAATTATGATTTACGGCCCTTCGAGGAGGGTTTTGGTTTGGAATTCCGAGTCCATGCATTTTGGCATATACGCATTGCATTAGGGTGCTTGGCACACGAGTCGTGTTTGATTCAAATTTATGACTGTGATGATATTACTAAGTGCTATGTTTTGGAACAGATTGTGTGTAGTGTGTTTGTTTTCAAGTTTATGACTGAGTGTTTTGAACCTGAGATGTAATTGTAGTTGTGTTGAATTTGCTAAGTGCTACGTATTAATTATCGTGTGTAAGTGTGATGGATGGTAAAACTATTTTGAAACCCAATTGTCGTGGTGTTTGTGTGGAAATTGCTAAGTGTTAAGATTTTGAGTTGTGTTTGAATATGATTGAGTTAGTTTATGTATTTTTGGAAGAATTTACAGGGGAATCGATTTACCCAATCGATTTGGTAATGTGTTTTTTTCAAAACCACTTAAGAAATCGATTTAGCAAATAGGTTGGAGTCATTACAGGGGCTCTGTCTGTCACGAAATCGATTTGCCCAATCGATTGGCTTCAATACAGGGGCTCTGTCTTTCACGAAATCGATTTGCCCACTCGATTGGCTTCAATACAGGGGCTCTGTTTTTCACGAAATCAATTTGCCCAATTGATTGGCCAATACAAGGTCTCAGTCTTTCACGAAATCGATTTCCCCATTCGATTGATGTAAGTTCGGAGTTCAATTTTCACTAAAAACTTTCAGGAAATCGATTTGCTCAGTGGAAAATACGGTTCGCAGAAATATGGTTCGAAGAAATACGTAATGAGGGTTACGTATCTCAATGAAAAGAGATGGTGTATAATGGGAGAGATGATCGTGGATGGAAATATGGTTCGAACAGGTAATGGAAGAGATGATAGGGTTCTCAAAGGAAGAGAAGAATGATGAAGAGGAGATGATAGTGAAATTTACGTAATGAAGAGGAAACTGAAGCGATTACTGTTATATATAAAACCCTATCACAACGCTTTTTTAGAAGCCTTTTACAACGCTTGTTGGAAAAGCGCTCTAAAAGACCTAAGCCTTTTACAATGCTTGTAGAATAAACGCTGTAAAAGACCTCCTTATTTTATTATGTTAAATGACTGTTTTTTTTTAAAAGCCTTTTAGAGCCTTTTTTCAAAAAAACGCTCTAAAAGGTCTCCTTATTTTATTTTTAAAAGGCTCATTTTTAGTTATATGACTGTTTTTTTAAAAGGCATTTTTCAAAAGGCTCATTTTCAGTTATTTGACTTTATTTTTAAAAGGCTTATTTTATTTTAATAAGGCACTTTTTCAGTTCAGTTCAGTTCATATAAATTATTAATTTATATTCAGTTCAGTTCATGTAAATTACTAGTTTATATTAAATTACATGAACTTAGTATAAAACACTAAAATCAAGTAAATATAAGCAGAAAATAATTTAAGCAGAAAATAAATTAATCAGAAAATCAAATAGATGGCTGCTTATATAAAACAATTAAACATGTTCAAACAATTAAAATACATATGAACTGGACTGGGGTACACGAAATATGGGAACACGAAACATTGTGTAGTCTAACTCCATATGCGCTCGATAACCCCAAAATATGATAGATTTGCATATATTGGGTTTTTGTCTTTTGCACTTCAGACATGCATCGCTTCAGCTACGAGAATGACTCCGCTATTTTGCATAATGGTCTGATCATCTTGTTCTTTGGTATAAAATGTGTAGCCATTAATAACATAACCAGTGTAAGAAAAGACATGTAAACTCAGAGCATTTGCTAGCCACCTCAATCTCTGTGAAATTGATCTGGGGTCTATCTCAAACTTTGACTTTATGTGATTCTTTAACCATATTATAAATCTTTGATTGTGCTCTCGAGTTATCCAATTTTGATTCCTATTCATGTTCAAATGAGATAACTGATCCATGTGTATTGTAACATACGGTTGAACCTCATTATCATTGTGTAGAACATATAATTGTGCTTGCTCCCATTCAGTTCTTGATATAGTCATCAGTCTCCTTTCAATTATCCCTTCTCGTGATATTCTTCCCGAATGATGAGTCATGGGAAGCCCTATGGATTCAACAATGTACCGTTCAACTATACAACCTTCTAATCGACTTCTACTTTTTACGTACCTTTTTAATATTTTCATATATCATTCTTTCGGACACATCCATCTCATATAAGCTGGCCCACAATGTTGTGTCTCCTTAACCAGATGAACAGTAAGGTAAACCATTATATCAAAAAAAGAGGGTGGAAAATACATTTCAAGCTCACACAAAGTAACAACAATTTCCCTATGCAATGTCGGTAATTTCTGAGGATCGACCACTTTACTACAAATTTCCCTGAAGATGAAACATAATCTAGTTAAGGCTTGTCGAACTTTTTCAGGTAAAATGGAACGTATACCTATTGGTAGCAAATGCTCCACTTGAATATGACAATCATAATTCTTCAAACCTTTTAACTTGAGGTATTTTATGCAAACCAAATTTTTAATGTTTGAAGAGTATTCTTCTAGAACTTTAACTTCGTGTAGAAATTTACGTAAAACAATTTTTTCCTTTCTAGATAGAGTATGAGAGGCTGGTGGTAGATATGTGCGTTTTCCTTTCTTTACGAGACCCAATTCATTTTTATTCCCATATCAACCAAGTCCAATCTTGCATTGATGTCATGTTTAGACTTTCCTAGAACATTGAGTAACATGCCAATAAAACTATCAAATACATTTTTTTCAATATGCATCACATCGTGGAAATGTCTTATATACAATTACTTACAATATGGCAATTTAAAGAAAATTAACTTTTTCTTCCACCTAGTTTTGACTAGCTCTCCTGCAAAAGGTTTGCCAAATTTATTGGTCAAACCTTGTACTTTTTCAAGTATTTGATATCCAGTCGGCGCTAAAGGAGCTTTACCTTCCTCTGATTTTCCATTGAATGCATTACTCCATCCACGATACTGATGACTATAAGGTAAAAATCTACGATGTCCAAGAAATACATTCTTCTTACAATGTTTCAACTGCATCCAATTTGTACTCTCTTCACAGATAGGACACGCACACTGACCTTTAATGCTATATTCTGATAAATTACCATATTTTGGAAAATCATTAATTGTGCCGAACAACATAACCCTCAAAATGAAACATTCTTTCTTATACCCTTCATAAACTTCCACATCTGTCTCCCACATAATTTTTAAATATTCAATTAAATGAATCAAGTATAAGTGGATATCATTCCCCAGTTGTTTGGGTCCAGAAATTAACAGAGACAACATCATAAACTTACACTTCATACATAACCATGGAGGTAGGTTATAAATCAACAAAATCACATGTCACGTGTTGTGTGAGATGCTTTGAAGACCATGTGGTTTCATTCCATAAGTAGACAGTGCAAGTCTTACATTTCTTGACTCTATCCCGAATTCAGGATACTCCTGGTCAATTTTTTCCCATTGTAGGGAATCTGCAGGGTGTCAAAACTTTCAATCTCTAATTTTTTCATCTGCATGCCATGTCAAGTGTTTTGAATCTTCTTCACTGCGATAAATATGCCTAAATTTTGGTATTATAGGAAAATACCACACGACTTTTGCTGGAGTATATTCTTTCTTCTTATATCGAGAGACATTGTATTTCGGACACACATTTAGTAATTCATATTCGTTTTGAAATAAAATGCAATCGTTAGGACACGCATGAATCCTTTCGTAATTCATGGCAATAGAGCACAAAATCTGTTTAGCCTCATAGGTTCGACAGGGAAGTTCATTATCATCTGGCAACATATGTTTTAAGAGTGTTAATAATTTTGTGAAGCTTTTATCAGACCATCTATTACTCGCTTTTAAGTTTTACGACTTTAATATCACCGACAATCTTGTAAATTTAGTACAACCATTATATAATGGTTTCTCTACATCACTCAACAAAGTCTCAAACATTTTAGGACAATCCCGAAGATCTTCTTCAATTGCTTTTGCAATCTTCTCAACTCGGTTTGGCTCATATGTATCTGTATCGGAGTCAGTTGAAGCAAATGTCGAACCATTGTCAAAATCATGTCTTATCCAACATGTATAGCTTTAATCAATTCCATTCCATACTAATTGTCCTTCCAATTCATCTTCTCTAATGCGTTTTCCAAAACAATATTTTAAGCAGGGACAAACATCTCTATTTGGATCTTTTGCATGCTTCACTACAAACTCAACAAACTTCTTCACTCCATTTTCATACTCTTTTGACAATCGATTGACAGATATCCATTTTCGTTCCATATTATATGACCTATTTAAATGCAGTTACAAAAATAATAAGCTATTGATAACATTATACCAATATATAGTACACATATCTAATATTGGAAAATGGAAACCAAGGTCCATTATTATGTAACAATTTCAAAAAGAAAATATTTATTTTGTAACAATTTATTAGTTTTCAATTATTAAAAAACTAAAGATTTTTTGACAACAACGAATTAATAAATACAGTACCTGAGACAACACATCAAATATTTTTTAAAGGAGGAGCAGTAGATGGCCGCACAATACGTAGAGGAGATGAGGGTTGCCAAAGTAGAGGTGATGACGGTTCATAAATTTGTTTTAAATTTGTTTTTATCCAATTAAAGTAAATGATTTTTATTTAAAGTAATGATTTTACAGCGCTTGTAAAATAAGCGCTCTAATAAGTCATTTAATTATGTGAAAGCGCAAGACTTTTACAGCGCTTGTAACAAAAGCTCTCTAATACGTCATTTAATTATTTGAAAGCGCATGTCTTTTACAGCGCTTGCAACAAAAGCGCTGTAATAGGTCGTTTAATTATTTGAAACCACATGTCTTTTGTAGCGCTTGTCAAAAAAGCGCTACAAAACATTATGTGAAGGCGCTTCATTTTTTACAGCGCTTGTGTAAAAGCGTTGTAAAAGCCTTTTAAACATTATGCGCAAATACTATATGACCCTACAACCACTACAACATTTGTTGTCTCTAGCAACACTTTTTAGAGCAACATGTACAAAATGTTGTCTAAAAGTAGGTAAGGCAACATTTTATGTCTGTTGCAATAACTGTTTTTGCAACATTGTATAAATGTTCCCTAAAATATTTATGGGAACAATTTTAAAACGTCTCTACGGCATTTCTTTGGCAATATATAATAATTGTTCCCTTAGACATTTCTAGGACATTTTTCAATTGTTACCTTGTTTCAAACAAAAGAATACATTTTCTAAATATTACTTAAAAAATTTAACATTGATGAGTTTTGTACATAATACATTTTTTCAAATACATTTTTAGATATTATTTTTTTATTATTTTAAAAGAAAATTTATTAACTCGTAAACAAAACATAGAGCTGTTCTTATGTTCTCACATACCGACTCCAACACATTAAGAGACCAAAAATGAAATTATAACCTTTTTAAAAGTGAATAAATAAATTATTAATATTTTATTTAATAACTATAAGTGAGACTTTTTTATTAAATAAAAAAGTTTAAGACATTTTTTATTAAATAAAAAATTGTATTTTTTAGGAAGGCCTAAAGTAGTTGCTTTATTCTTGTACAGGCGTTGTTGACACGACATCATTCAAAAAAAAAAAAAAAGAGAAACTTTGTGTATCAACTTATTATAATAATAATTATTATTATTATTATTATTATTATTATTATTATTAATAATATTATTATTATTATTATTAGTATTATATAATTTTAGGTTTGATTGACTGAACATAAAAAACTTAAATAAGATAGCAATTATACTTGGAGGACCTAACCAAAGAGTGTGCGTTTTAACATTTACCCGTAGATGAAGAATACGAGCTATTGTGTCTGAGATTGCCCTTTGAGTTTCTTCTTCTTTCTTCGTCTTCCTTCATCCAATTAGGGTTTTCTTCATAACCTATTCTTCTTTTTCCTTCACACTCTCGTCGCCCAAACCGAGCCATTGAGCTACACGGTTCATTCGATGGACATGTCCTACGCTGTGATTGTCAAATCAAATAGGTTGAAATCTGTTGTATGGAATGATTTTGATAGGATTAAAAAAGGCAACATATGTGTGGCTGTTTGCAGGCACTGTTGCTTTTAAGTTCTAGCAACATTTTATTTTTGTTCTCATTGTATTGATCTAAGGCAACATTTATTAATTGTTGTTAGATATGACAACAACAAAAAATATGTTGTTTTAGGTCCGTTAAAGAATTGTTTCCTATTCCTATAGTTTAGGCAACATTTATAAACACTGTGCTCAAAAGTGCAAAAAGAATGTTGCCAAAAGTAATAGGCAACACTCGCATATGAGACGCTCGAAAAATGTTGCCTATTCTCTTTAGCAACATTTTTCTGTGTTTTGGCAACATTTTTCAAATGTTGTTAGAAAGCAAAAATGTTGTAGTGAACAATGCTTTTTCCACTATAAAAAGGCGCGCTATAAAATGACATTTTTCGCTTAGTTTTTATTATATGATGGAGAAATGATATTTTTTATGCACAAAATTGACAACAAAATAAGACAACAAAATAGTTGGTTAATACTTTTCAAATACATGGTTAACTACGATTAGTAATTGATTAATGAATAAAACAAACGAGTGATCCGCCAAATGTGATTAATCATAATTTGTAGGTGTTTAAATTTACATGTGATAGAATGATAGTTGGTATGACCTCTGTTTTATAGGAAATTATGCAGAATAATGCCTATTCTAACAATATGCGCAGCAGTTTAATAAATTCAAAATTTACTAAACACAAGATTAAACAAGGTCCCTAATAATCAATCCTAATGAATATCACACAATGTGTATAATGGTATGTATGGAGAAAATGCATCAGAAACAATTATTACTCAAGATGTTGATTTTCATGCAATCATGTTAAGACAATTTATCATGCAAAGTCGCTTAACACAAAATCTTTATCATGCATTCAATCAATATCAAAAACATAATAATTGCATAAATTTAAACGAGATAAGGGAAAGAAAGGTGTACGCAGATTTTTATACTGGTTTAGCCGCCTCGTGACGGCCTACATCCAGTCCTAAGATCCAACTTGATCTTAGCCTTTCAATAGAACTTCTTACAATCAGTTTTCAGATTTTTCACAGCGCCCCGCCTCAATCTTAAACTATTCTCCCTGTTCTATCTTTCCCTTCCCTGAGTTCCCGAGTTTAAATCCCATAAACTCTACCAAGAATCCAGTCAAGCTTCTTCTTGTTGACAGCCCTCAACCCGGAAGAACACCACCAGTAATAACTGGATTTTCTCAACGTAGTTTGGTTACAGAAATGATTTACAGAAATTAAAACAGATCAATTTTACAAAGTTCTTGATCTTCCTTCTTCTCAAAGCAATCTTTCTCAAATAAGTCTTTTTCAATCCTTGTTGATCACAAAATGTAGATTGTTCATGGCTGAAAAAGATGTGCAAAGTAATATCAGTGTGAGAAAGAGTTAGTGGTATATTGCATATGTGTTTTCTATGGTTCTGATTGCTATCATCATGTTATTGTATGTTGTTGTATTTTAGAAGAAGAGTAAGAAGACAGTTTATATAGTTTCAGGAAAAACAACACATGAATCGATTTGGCCAATCAATTCATTAAAGTTATAAAGCATACTAATCGATTTATCCAATTGATTTCGCGAATCTTGTTTTTCTTGAATCTTGAAACTGCATATACTAATCGATTTAACTAATCAATTATTTTAAATGTGTTCTTCAGACTTGGATGAATGTTCATATCTGAATCGATGTGCCTAATCGACTTCGAGTGTTTTGTTCCAACAACGAGATCAAAACAGTCGATGTACTAAATCGATTCAAATATTTACATAGTTCTTAAGTCATCTTTGTTTCTAAAATTTTGCACCCATCGCTTTAGTCAATCGATTTCACTGGTTCCAGGGACCCAATGATTTTCATAAGTCGATTTGCCTAACTGATTTGACAAGTTACAGAGAGCTGGCTTAAATCAACATAGTCGATGCTTCTAATCGACTATGGACTTAAGTCTGAAGCACATTTCATCAGTTGGTTCATTCAATCGGCTTACCAAGTTGATTGATGCCAAACTTATTTCAAAAGAAGTATATTAGTAGATTGTGCTAATCGACTGTGTATGTTCCAGACCAAGATTATTTTGAAACTTATTTTAGTAAATCGATTTGCCTAACCGATTTATTAATTAACGGTTTGGCTCTGTGACATTCACAATCGATTGGGTCAATCGACTTTAACAATCCAAAAGTCCTTGTGATTGGAATAATCGGTGTGCCACATCAATTAGGCCACAAATCAGCATGCCACTGACTTGCGCAATTATTTTCACTAAAATGACCAATCGATGTGTCTAATCGATTTTAGACAATCAATTTAGACTTGTGATAAGAACAATCAATTTGGAAAATCGATTAGGCCTCAAATCAGCATGCTACTAACTTGCACATTTATTTTCAATAAAATTGCCAATCGATTTGCCCAATCGGCTGTTCGCTCACTAAATTCACAATTACATACAACCCTGTTACAAAATCGATTTGCTTATGAATCTTCAAGCTTTTGTCGATTTCTTGAGTTCCAAGAAATTTTCTCAAGTTTGTAGGGTTGAGTTCTTGTTCCTGAAATTTTTCACAGTTCACAATGTCAGATTTATTTCATGATGTATGTTTGTCAATAATATCAAAAACGAACATATGTCTAACATAGAACACTTAGAAATTGTAGTTAATTATATTTAATGAATATTTATCTCCATTCCACCTTAATGGTACTCTTAAAAAAGAATAGGATTTCGGTACTTGTTAACTTTTTAACCAATAAATGTGTTCTTTTTCTACAAGTCAGGATTTATATATTATATATGTTAGGTTGACCAAATAATTTGTACTCGTATATTTATTTTTACAATTTAATCCCCTTAAATTTAATAAATTATCATTTTAAATTTTTTATTTTAATTAAAATTAAAATTATTATCGGGGTTCATAACTCTTTCTCTTTCCACCATCAAAGTAAATCGCTCCTCCCTCGTCCTTCTACCACATTGAGAAGAACTCTTAATCATTCTCCTGCCATTGCGAGAATTTTTATCCTTTGCCTCGCTCCCAACTAGCTCGTGTTTTCAGCGTAAACAAAAGTGGTTTTAGCTTCTTCCTTGTCTATGCTAATGCTAAATTGTTATCAGTGGCTTATGATCAGTTAGTCTTTCAAGGACGTTGATTTTGATGATATCAAAGTTAATTTTGTTTTGTGGATTATCATATGTTTTTACTTCGGAGATAGTGTTTGAATCGTGCGACGTATGCAACCCATACAAATCAATTTTTTCTTCCATTAAAAGTCAAAAGGCTTTAGAATCACATCCACTACGCAAAAAATTAGCATTTTACAACGTTTTTTTTTTTACTAAAAGCATTGTTGTAAAATTAACGGAGGACACAACAAAGCTTTTATGATAAGCGCTTTAGAAAAAGCGTTGTTGTAGGTCATATAGGGTCATAATGTTCATAGCGCTTTTGCTGAATGCACTGTTGTAGGATCACATATCGCTCTCACATAATGTTTACATCGCTTTTTTACAGCACTTGTATACAATCGATGTAAATTATAGCGCTACCACATTATGTTCATAGTGCTTTCACACAAATTACAAGAACCTTTAGAGCGGTTTTTATATAAGCGTTGTAAAATGATGCGTATTTGATCAAAATCATTCTCAGTAAATATATAAAAGTATTTTTAATACGTTCTCTCCCTAACCCTACGAATCCTCCTCTCCTCTACTGTGTGAACCATCCTCTATTGTGTGTCGTCTTCTTGTTGAACCATCCTCTATTGTGTGCCAATTTCTATTGAGTGATTGTTGTCTCATGTATTGCATTTATTAATTTTTTGTTGTCACTAAAACTGATAAAGTGTTACCTGATAAATCATATAACCTTGTTACTTGATAAATCAAATAAAATTTGTTCTTTTTTTAAATATGTTCAATCTGTTCTATTTTGAAATTAGACTATATATACTATAGATTGGTATAATGTTATCAATAGCTTATCATTTGTGTAACATTGCATTCATATAGGTCATTTAAAGCATCTCACACAACATGTGGCTTGTGATTTTGTTGATTTATAACCTACCTCCATGGTTATGTATGAAGCGTAAGTTTATGATGATGTATTTGATAATTTATGGACCCAACCAACTAGAGAATGATATCGATGTATACTTGAGTCCTTTAATTGAATATTTAAAAAATAGGTGGAAGACAGGATTGGAAGTTTATTATGGATATAAGAAAGAATATTTCAATTTAAGGGCTATGTTGTTCGGCATAATTAATGACTTTTCAACATACAGTAATTTATCAAGATATAGCATTACAAACATTTTTACAGCACTTATTCCATAAATGTTGTAAAAGGCTTTTAAAAATGCTCATATACATCGTTTTTAATCCTTTATAGCGTCTTTTGTCCATAAGCGTTGTAAAATACTCAAATATCGTATTTTATAGAGTCTTTTAAAGCTCTTTTTATATAGTGTTTTAAAACACTTGTTATGAAAGCGTTGTAATACGATTAGGTCTTTTTTTGAAGCGCTTTTTGGACAAGCGTTTGTAAAATGGTCTTTAGATAAACTGATAATAAGAAATCGCTTCAGTTTCCTCTTCGTTCATGAGAGAGAGAGAGAGAGAAAGTTTCTTTAAAATAAAAAGACAATTTTAAATATGGATAATCTCTTTTATAGAACTTCTTCTTTCTCAACTCCTTCCACCCAAAACTTCCCAGAAAAAAGGGAACCCATCAATAGTGAAGAAATCACTATTGAAGACTTCCAAAAATCCATAAACAATTGGCAAATCCCAAAAATAAAAAAAGATGAGGTCTATGTATCTAGTCTTTTCAAAAATCTTTCAAAACCCAATTATGTAATCAAAACGGAGGAACTTGATGTTACTCAATCTGACCCCTTTGAAACAATAAATCTTCTTTCTTCAAAAAAGCTCAAAAAACACTCTGACAGGAACTATAATTTCATACATATAGGTCTTGTTCAAGTTGGTATAAAACCTCTAACACGGGAAGGATTAAACACTTCAATCCTATGCGTGCTACGGGATGCAAGGTTCTTAAACTTCCAAGATTCAATTATAAGCACAGTTGAATCTAATCAATGTCAAGGACCAATTTGGTATTCCTATAGCTATTATTTACAGAATTCATTACAAAGCAATGTTTTCAGCCTTTACGGCAACAAAAAATTTTGAAAACAAAAAAGGCGAAACGCTATTTTTACAAACAAATTTGACAAAGGCAAACACTGTTATTCCAAAAACCATCCTCTGGAAAGATATTGATCTTCTTAAAGAATGGATTCTAGAAGGAGTTGTTAAACCACAGTCTCTCCAACAGTCAAAACCAAACAACAATCTCAAAGAAGTCATACAATACAACGATGGTAGGGTAAAACTAAGTTTTTCAAGAACTGCTAGTGTCAGATATTCTGATGCTAGTTCCTCTAGACCATCTCCAATCATACAATTGCCTCAAAAATTAGAAAACTTTACAAAAAGCGTTTCTCATGTTCCAACATACCAAGTGCTTCTTTTCAAAACATGGACTACTCCACAAATATACCTCATCAAATTTACATAGCACCTCAAAACACTAATGAGGAGCAACAAAACATTTCTCCACCAACTTCACCATCTTTTTCTGCTATAACTGAAAATGTTGTTAATGAACTTAATGTTATAGAAAAAGAATTTGAAGTTAATAAAATTATTCTCCATAACGATTTTTATGCTTCCAAAAATAGGCTAAAAAGAACTTGGTTCTTCAAAAACTTTCTAAAACAAAGGCATGATATTCAGAATGAGTTTTACAAGTTCATTTTACAATACTAGTCCCATATTCTATTTTTTGAATGGTTTGAAATTTATGCTAAACAAAACCAAATTTCTTACCCTTTCACATAAAACCTAGGTTCTGTTAATCCCATAACAACCAAAAACAAAACTCTAGAATGGGATTTAGCATTCAGACAAAAAAAACCAGTCTGAACACCCACCTTTAAGACAAATCATAATAACACACACAGAAAAACCAATAGAAGTTGCCCCTTTCAAAATCCCAAGTGATAGTTCTGAAAAAGATATTCGAAACATCCTTCAACAAAATAATTTTACAAATTTCCATCTTAGTACAATAGCAAAACAATTAACTAAGATAGAAGAACACCAACAAAATTCCATTGTCTCTCTGATTGAGACAATTGATCAAAAACTGAAAAACCCAGTTTTTAAACCATTCCAAATCTCAAAAACAAGCCAAAAACTGTTTAGGGAAGGCAGATCAGAATTCACCCAAGCCTTACATGAACAACTCAGTAGGATAGAACATTCCTCTACCTCCACACCGATGGTAGCTAAAGATACCTTTGACAAAACGGTCACAACTTTAGACCAAGTTTCTGAAACCGAACAAGAACCACAAAACCTGTCCAAACTTCTGTGGCAAAAGGGTCAACCTTTAGCCATGGTCACAACACCAGACTTAGGAATTGAAAATAGACCTAATGTCCTCTCTCAATCCAAATACAATGCCAACACTGTCTATGAATGGAACATAGATGGTATGTCCGAATATAACATCTTAGGTCTCCTCCAACAAATGACAATGGCAACAAATGCTTATAAAACCCAAGCCAACACATCTGACAAAGCCATAGCTGCACTCCTAATAGCAGGATTCTCAGTCCAACTCAAAGGATGGTGGGATTACCATCTCACGCCCTTCAACACTTAGAAATTTTAAACGCAATCCAAACCACAGGAAGGAATTCCCATCCTCGACGAAATAAGAAACCCGATACCTGATGCAGTTGCAACACTAATACACACAATTAGCTTGCACTTCATAGGTGATCCATCACACTTAAAAGACAAAAATGCCGAACTCCTATCCAACCTTAAATGTAAAAAACTTTCTGAATTTCAATATTACAAAAACACTTTCCTAACAAGAGTTATGCTAAGGGAAGACCCAAACCAACCATTCTAGAAAGAGAAATTCCTTGCAGGACTCCCAACCCTTTTAGGAGAAAAGGTTAGAAACAAAATCAAAGAAGTTTATTGGGTAAACCAAATCCCATATAACCATTTAACTTATGGGGATTGGTTAGTTTCACTCAAAAGGAAGGCTTAAAAATCTGTCAAGATTTAAAACTCCAAAAACATCTAAAATGGGAAATGAAAAGAACTAGACAAGAACTAGGATCCTTTTGTAAACAGTTTGAAATACCCATGACTAATATTTTAAAAGACTGTGAATGGTCTTGTTCGAAATCATATAGAAAACCACACAAAAAATCATTCACCAAACCAGGAAGACTAGAATTCTATAAAAAATCTAGACCCCAAAATTCTTACAACCAAAGAAAACCCAATTTTTATAAGAAAAAACCTTTTCAAAAGAAGTTTGAACCTCAAACTTCAAAACAAATAACTTGTTATAAGTGTGGCCAAACAGGACACATTTCAAGATATTGCAAGAGAAACAAAAAACTCCATGAATTAAAAATCGATGAAGAAATAATTCAAAAAATAGAGGCAATACTTTTAGAAACCTCCGAAGAAGAAACTGTCACAGACTCTGAAACGGGTTCATCAGAAAATGATAGACCTTTATAGTTTGACAAACTAGGAGCCTCCGACTCTCTTAACGATTCAGAAGCAAGTACAAAATCCATTAATGTTTTAACAAAAGATCAAGAACTAATTCTTGATATTATAAAACAGGTTGAAGATGCAAAACTTCAAAAAGAAATAATAGGAAAAATGTTAAATACTTTTGAATCAAAACAAAGTCAACCTTCTACATCCTCATCAAAATTACATCCTAAGACCACTTATGACATAACAAATATCTTAGGAAAAAGAACAAAGACACAAGCCCATGTCACAATTCAATCCCTTCAAGAATAGATTAAAACCGTAAAACAAGAGTTAAAAACTCTTAAACAAAAGCAAGAAATTGATTCAAACATTCTTCAAAATCATCTATCCCATGTACAAAATCAAACCTCTTCTGACCAAGAACAGGATGAAGAAGAAAAACAAAATGAAGAATATTCTAACAAAATTGAAAATTTAGAAGAAATCCTAGAGGATTTCTTGTTCGTTTTAAGAACTATAACAACAAGAAAATAGTTAATTAAAATTAATTTAGTTTTTTCTGAAGATTTCAAATTTGAAACAATTGCACTTTTTGATACTGGAGCAGATTTAAATTGCTTAAAAAGTAGCATTGTACCAAATAGATTTCAACAATAATCTAATGAAAAACTTGTTGCGGCTAATAACTCCAACATGATTATAAAAAGTAAAACTGAAGCTTCCATTAAAAATGGTAATGTTTCAATCAAAACTCCTTTGTTTTATTGGAAAATATTACTCATGCTATCAGTTTAGGGACTCCTTTCATTAATATGATAACCCCCTACTCAGTCAATTACGACAGCATTTCTTGCAAAACAAAAAAAGCCAAAATCATTTTCCCTTTTATTGAAAAACCCATAACAAAGAATTTAAATCTTTTAAAAGCTTGTTCTGCTTACAAATCTGAATTAAATTGTTTAATTCAAGGAAAAGAAAAACATTTATTTTTTTAAAAAACAAGATATTTCTTTTCTCAAAACTGAACAACAATTACAAAATAATTTCGTAAAACAAAAAATTTCAGATCTCCAAAAGAGAATTGAAAACAAAATCTGTTCGGAATTATCAAAGGCTTTTTGGAATAGAAAACAACATATGGTAGACCTACCATATGAGAATGGCTTTTCTGATAAACAAATCCCAACTAAAGCTAGACCTATTCAAATGAATTACAAACTTTGTAACACCCCGATTTTCGAAGCGAGGGTGTATTTTTTTTTTCAAAACAAATTAAAATAAGATAGAGAAATAAATGAGGTAATACATTTGGATAAATAATTAAGTCATTAAAATTTACAAGCAGCGGAAAAGTTTCTCGAAATATGAATCCAAAATATTTACACATCAAAAAGTGGTACATGTAACCCATCGATAATAACATGTCAAGCTGACAATATTAGTATAGGTACAGTCTTCCATTTTAAAATAAATACAATTCAAAAGAAGACATATGTTCCCTCTATTTCAACCTAATCTGATCATTCTCCAAAACAATACTAAATGCCCTGAGTGATCTCCACGCGCCCCGTAACATCCTCCTAACATAGCTCCAGTCAGTCATTTCCCTCTACATTCCCATCCACAGGGTACGAACCGGTAGGATTGTCCTGGCTCTCATCTGAGGGCAAAGCCCAGATTTCCACAATAGTTGTAAAGGGTCACCAACCAAAATTAACAGTTAACACATAACATTTTAGTTTTTAAATGCACAAAATATCATCTCAACTAAGCATGCACCTTAAAAGGATTTTCCATATGCTAAAAGTTCATATAATGCTTGCCAAATGTAAATGAAATCAAAATAAAGTTCTCAATCCATCAAGTAATACATAACTGACAAATACATTGATAAATCAATTGAGCATTCAATTATCTAACTCGAAATAAGATTTTCAACTGAGCCAATCGATTGGGCAAATCGATTTCCTGAAAGTTTTTAGTGAAAATTGAACTCTGGGCTTAAATTAATCGATTGGGCAAATGTATTTCCTGAAAGTTTTTAGTGAAAACTGAACTCTGGGCTTAAATCAATCGATTGGGCAAATCGATTTCCTGAAAGTTTTTAGTGTAAACTAAACTCTGGGCTTAAATCAATCGATTGAATGAAAAACTGAGCCCCTGTATTGAAGCCAATCGATTTACCAAATCGATTTCGTCAATTTTGCTGAGCTTCTGTAATGAACCCAATCGATTTGCTAAATCGATTTCTTAAATCGTTTTGAAAAACATATTACAAAATTGATTGGGTAATCGATTTTGGCAAATTTGAGAAGTCCCTGTAACTCATCAAATCGATTGGGAAATCAATTCCCCTGTAAATTCTTCCAAAAATACTTAAACTAACTCAATCATATTCAAACACAACTCCAAATCTTAGCACTTAGCAATTTCAACACAATCACTACAACATCATGAACTTCGAAATAGTTTTGCAATCAAACATGCTACCACACAATTCGAAACAAAACACTTAGCACTTATAACGCAATCGCTACAACATCATGAGTTTTGAAATAGTTTTGCAAATCAAACATGCTATCACCCAATTCCAAAACATAACACTTAACACTTATAACACAATCACTTCAACATCATGAGTTTCGAAATAGTATTGCAATCAACCATGCTATCACACAATTCCAACACATAACACTTAACAGTTACACAACAATACCCACAAGGACAAGATGAACCAACAAATCACATGGAATCATCTTGACGCGACAATCCCCACACAGACAAAATGAACCAACAAATCACAATTTACCAGGGTGTAGTCTCTCACGGACAAACACCTGTGCAGTCTTTCACGGACAAACACAATTTACCAGGGTGTAGTCTCTCACGGACAAACACTTGTGCAGTCTCTAACGAACAAACACAATTTACCAGGGTGTAGTCTCTCACGGACAAACACCTGTGTAGTCTCTCACGGACAAACACAATTTACCAAAAACATAAATCATAAACGTAACACCTATCACGGGTCAGTACTGTTTACCGAGGTGCCACCTATCATGGGTCAGCACGATTTACCAAAACAAACATTAAGTAAACAAGACATTAAGAGATTCCCCATTCTTAATACTCATTTAACTTAAACGATTTTCAAAACAAACATTAAGTAAACAAGACATTAAGAGATTCCCCATTCTTAATACTCATTTAACTTAAACGATTTTCACAAACAATCACACACTAAGTAAACAAGACATTAAGAGATTCCCCATTCTTAATACTCATTTAACTTAAACGATTTTCAAAACAAACAATAAGTAAACAAGACATTAAGAGATTCCCCATTCTTAATACTCATTTAACTTAAACGATTTTCACAAACAAACACACATTAAGTAAACAAGACATTAAGAGATTCCCCATTCTTAATACTCATTTAACTTAAACGATTTTCACAAACAAACACACATTAAGTAAACAAGACATTAAGAGATTCCCAATTCTTAATACTCATTTAACTTAAACGATTTTCAAAACAAACATTAAGTAAACAAGACATTAAAAGATTCTCCATTCTTAATACTCATTTAACTTAAACGATTTTCACAAACAAACACACATTAAGTAAACAAGACAATAAGACATTCCCCATTCTTAATCCTCATTTAACTTAAACGATTTTCACAATCAAACACACATTAAGTAAACAAGACATTAAGAGATTCCCCATTCTTAATCCTCATTTAACATAAATGATTTTCACAAACAAACACACATTAAGTAAACAAGACATTAAGAAATTCCCCATTCTTAATACTCATTTAACTTAAATGATTTTCACAAACACACATTAAGTAAACAAGACATTAAGAGATTCCCCTTTCTTAATACTCATTTAACTTAATGGTTTTCAAATTCCACACAAAACAAACTCAAACATACTTTCACATTCAATCCACAATTCACACCAAATCACATCAATTCATTTTTCCACACAAACCAGACAAAATACATCTCAAATTCTATAATTATCAATTATGAACACGTCCAATACGACGACACAAATCAACACAATCCATCACTCAAACACAACAAATTTCATTTACTCAAAATCATACATAAATGAGGTAAATTCATTTTCCATGAAACATTCATCAATATCACCAAAACCCCACATTAGAATTACACCCATAAAGCATTAAATTCGTTTTTCCCCAAATCAACACTTCAACCCTAACAAATTCTTTTCCACACAACCACAAGTAAGTCCCTAAATGCAAACTAAAAGTTTGGAAGGAGCCCTTACCTTCACGTTAGCTTTAACGTGCGATTACGGTACCGCAAGTAAATTCGGTAAAATCTCCGCTCGCAACGTTGCTTCCAAAGTTGGTCCTCTAGCACCATAGCGTGGTAATGAACAACTTTCCCTTCTATCTCTTCACGAAACGAAGCTTAGATCTAGATGAAACAGGGAGGTTTGTGTTTCACGGTTTTGAAATCCCTAACACCATTTTTCTTCGTTTTCGAATCAAAGAGGAAGAGTGAAGTTGAGAAATCTTTGTCCTATCACCCACCCAGCCTTGGGTTTCTATTCTTGAACAAAAGGAAGCAAAGAAAATCGAAAATGGAAGAAGGGTGATGGTGGCTTCGCGAGGCAGAGGAAGAAGATGGAAAAATGTCATTCTCTCTCCTTTGTCTTTCTTTCCCTTTTTTTTCTTTTCTTTCCTTTTCCTTCTTTCCTTTTTATTTCTTTCCCTTTTCCTTCCTTTCCTTTTCTTATACATATATACATATATAATAATATATAATATATATATATATAATAATTTAAACCTAAACCAATAAATATCTAACAACTCTCACATCCATCACTTCACTCACATCTCCAACTATTTTGATAAAAATATCTACTCTCGTCGCAACTCAATTGTCAAATACAATTTTCAGCAACCTGAGATATTTTGAACAAAACTGCCTAGAATTATATTCTTTGAAACCTAAATAAATTATTCTTCGACGAATAATTTTAATCCAATTTTCAAAAATATAGTTTCAGCCTTTAACTCACTATATACTGAAAACTGAGTTAAAAGCCTAAGCAATTTAACACAAAATACCCTAAAATTGTATAACTTAGGATTTAGAATTGAGGGTCTTACAAACTTGAAGCACATTGCAAAGCAGAAATCCAAGATCTAGAATAAAAGAGAGAGAGAGAGAGAGAGAGAGAGAGAGAGGAAGCTCATCATTTTTTTAAGCATAGTATTTTTTGACTATATCTAAATTTATTGGAAGTGGAAGCTCATCTTCGTCCATTTTTGTGAGTATTAATGCTCCCTTAGAGAAAGGTTTTTTCACTACATATGATCCCTCGTAGTTCGGGGTCTGTTTTCCACGAGAATCCTTTTCTATGGGAAATATTTTTTTAATACTAAGTCCCCTTCTTGAAACTCTCGATGATAGACATTTTTATCGTATGTATTTTTATGTCTTTTTTGATATAGCTGGCCATGGCACAAAGCTATCATTATTTTTTCTAATATGAGATTCAATTGGTCAAATTGTGATTGAACCTACTCTGTCTCTTCTATTTTTTTTTTTTTGCATTGAGACTCTGATAAAACCCTCTTGTCATTCTCTAAAATACCCAATGGATATTCCTTATTCTTAACATAGGATTTGATATCATAAAACCATGGCTTTCCTTCAGACTCTTCTTCTATTATAAACAACATGTAGGCTTATCCCTTAGTTGAATTTTTATGACCGGCATGTCCTGACCGATGCTTATTTTGAACATTGTCGACAATGTGGCAAGGGCATCGGCCAATTGGTTTCCTTCTCGGGGAATATGGTGAAAAATGAAATTTTTGAAGTATTTGTCAATTCTTTGATATGCATATTATATGGAATTAATTTGGAATCTTGAGTTTCCCTGTCTTCATTTGTTTGACGGATGACAAACAATGAGTCTCCATATACCTCAAGAAATTTTACCTTTGATTCAATGGCTGCTTTAATGCCCTTTGCAATATTGTTTGTGCAATCAAAACAAAACCTAGTCGTAAATGGAGTGAACTAGTTCTCTGGAGAAATCAAAATAACCTCAATTTCATGCCCAAACGCGTTAGATGCACCATCAAACACCAATGCCCATTTTTCTTTATCAGATGATTTGGTCTCTTCAAAAAACGTTATAATGCCTTCATCGAGGAATTCACATTGCATTGATTGATAATCTTATATAGGTTGTTGGGCCAAATACTATGCTAGTACGCTTCCTTTGATAGCCTTTTGTGTAACATACACCAAGTCGTATTCTGATAACAATCTCTACCAACGGGCAATCCTTCCAGTAAGAGTAGGTTTCTCAAAGATATACTTAATGGGTCCATTTTAGACAACAACCAAGTTGTATGGCATAACATGTATTGTTTTAACCGACGAGCAGTCTGTAACACCCCGTTTTTCAAAGCGAGGGTGTATTTTTTTTTCAAATGAAATTAAAATAAAGCAGAGAAATAAATGAGGTAAAAAAATTTGGATAAATAATTAAGTCATTAAAATTTACAAGCTGAGGAAAAAGTTTCTCGAATTATGAATCCAAAATATTTACATATCAAAATGCGGCACAGTTTTCCAGTTTAAAAATAAACACAAATCAAAAGAGAGACATATGATCCCTCCCTGTCAACCTAATCTGATCATTCTACCAAAAACTATACACCCTGAGTGATCTCCACGCGCCCCGTAGGATCCTCCTAACGTAGCTCCTGTCAAGCATTCCCATCTACATTCCCATCCGTAGGGTACGAACCGGTAGGATTGTCCTGGCTCTCATCTGAGGGCAAAGCCCAGATTTCCACAATAGTTGTAAAGGGTCACCAACCGAAATTAACAGTTAACACATAACATTTAAGTTTTTAAATGCACAAAATACCTTTTCAACTTAGCATGCACCTTAAAAGGATTTTCCATATGCTAAAAGTTCATACAATGCTTGCCAAATGTAAATGAAATCAAATAGAGTTCTCAATCCATCAAGTAATACACAACAGAACAAAACATTGATAAATTAATTGAGCAATCGATTATCTAACTCAAAATAAGAATTTCCACTAAGCCAATCGATTGGGAAATCGATTAGATGGATAAATGAGCCCTTCTTTTAAAGTCAATCGATTTCCAAATCGATTTCCTGAAGGTTCTTAGTGAAATTTGAACTTTGGGCTTAATTCAATCGATTGGGCAATTGATTGACAGCATAGCTGAGCCACTGACTTAATGCCAATCGATTGGGAAATTGATTGGGCAATTGATTGACAGCATAGCTGAGCCACTGACTTAATGCCAATTGATTGGGCAATTGATTGATAGCATAGCTGAGCCACTGACTTAATGCCAATCGATTGGGCAATTGATTGGGCAATTGATTCACAGTATAGCTGAGCCACTGACTTAATGCCAATCGATTGGGCAATTGATTGGGCAATCGATTGACAGCATAGCTGAGCCACTGACTTAATGCCAATCGACTTCTAAATCGATTTCCTGAAGGTTTTTAGTGAAGTTTGAACTCTAGGCTTAATTCAATCGACAATTGATTGGGCAATTGATTGAGCAATCGATTGACAGCACAGCTGAGCCACTGACTTAATGCCAATCGATTGGGAAATCGATTTCCCTACATATTCTTCCAAAAATACATAAACTAACTCAATCACATTCATACACAAATCCACATCTTAACACTTAGCATTTTCAACATAATCACCACGTCAACTTGAGTTTCGAAATCGTTTTACAATCTAACATACTATCACACAATTCCAAAACATAACTCTTAGTACAATCAACACAATCACAATTTGAAACAAACACACTTACACATGGTTTCACAACAAAACACTTTGCAAAATCAACACCATCATAATTTTAATCAACCACGACTCGTGTGCCAAACACCCTAATGCAATGCGTATATGCCAAAATGCATGGACTCGGAATTCCAAACCAAAACCCTCCTCGAAGGGTCGTAAATCATAATTGTACCGCCTATCGCAGGCCAAAGTACCAATTACCGAGGTGCCACCTATCACAAGTCTACACGATTTACTAAAAAGCGTAAACCATAAACGTACTGCCTATCACGGGCCCGTATCGTTTACCAAGGCGCCACCTATCATGGGTCTGCACGGTTTACTAAAAAGAACGTAAATTGTAAATATACCGCCTATCAAAGGCCAAAGTACTCTTTACCAAGGTGCCACCTATCACGGGTCTGCACAATTTACAAAAAACTGTAAATCGTAAATGTACCGCCTATCACGGGCCAAAGTACTATTTACCAAGGTGCCACCTATCACGGGTTTGCACAATTTACAAAAACGTAAATCATAAATGTACCGCCTATCACAGGCCAAAGTACTATTTATCAAGGTACCACCTATCACGGATCTGCACGATTTACAAAAAGCATGAAAATGCATGAGCATTTACTGACTCCATTCACAACAATCGTTAAGCCAATACAGTTATTAAAAGATTCCCCATTTTTAACACTCATTTGACTTAAACGATTTTCACGCCAAACATTAAGCAAACAGACATATTAAGAGATTCCCCATTCTTAATATACTTTTGACTAAAACGATTTCCACAACAAAACATTCAGTAAACAAGTCATTAAGAGATTCCCCATTCTTAATACTCATTTTACTGAAATAAACGTACTAAAAAGCGTAAACCATAAACGTACTGCCTATCACGGGCCCGTACCGTTTACCAAGGTGCCACATATCACGGGTCTGCACGATTTACTAAAAAGAACGTAAATTGTAAATGTACCGCCTATCACAGGCCAAAGTACTCTTTACCAAGGTGCCACCTATCACGGGTCTGCACAATTTACAAAAAACCGTAAATCATAAATGTACCGCCTATCACGGGCCAAAGTACTATTTACCAAGGTGCCACCTATCACGGGTCTACACAATTTACAAAAACGTAAATCATAAATGTACCGCCTATCACAGGCCAGAGTACTATTTATCAAGGTGCCACCTATCACGGGTCTGCACGATTTACAAAAACCATGAAAATGCATGAGCGTATACTGACTCCATTCACAACAATCGTTAAGCAAATACAGTTATTAAAAGATTCCCCATTTTTAACTCTCATTAGACTTAAACGATTTTCACGCCAAACATTAAGCAAACAGACATATTAAGAGATTCCCCATTCTTAATATACTTTTGACTTAAACGATTTCCACAACAAAACATTCAGTAAACAAGTCATTAAGAGATTCCCCATTCTTAATACTCATTTCACTGAAACCATTTTAAAAAAAAAACAAACATTAAGTAACCAAGACATTAAGAGATTCCCCATTGTTAATGCTCAATTAACTTAAACGATTTTCAAACAACATTCAGTAACTAAGACATTAAGAGATTCCCCATTCTTAACGCCCAATTGACTTAAACGATTTTCGAAACAACATTAAGTAAACGAGACATTAAGAGATTCCCCATTCTTAATTCTCATTTAACTTAAACGATTTTCACAAACCCACATTAAGTAAATAGAAGTATTAAGAGATTCCCCATTCTTAATACTCTTTTAACTTAAACGGTTTTCCTAAACAAACATTAAGTAACCAAAGCATTAAGTGATTCCCCATTCTTAATGCCCAGTTAACTTAAACGATGTTCTCAAACACACATTAAGTAAACAAGATATTAAGAGATTCTCCATTCTTAATACTCATTTAACTTAATGGTTTTCAAATTCCACACAAAAACAAACTCAAACATATTATCAAATTCAATCCACAATTCCCACCCAAAACACATCAAATCATTTCTCCACAAAATCATTTTCACGACAACATTAAGTAAATAAGTCATTAAGAGATTCCCCATTCTTAATACTCATTTCACTTAAACGATTTTCACAAACTCACATTAAGTAAACGAGTCGTTAAGAGATTCCCCATTCTTAATACTCGTTTCACTTAATGGTTTTCAAATTCCAAACAAAACAAACTCAAACATACTTTCACATTCAATCCATAATTCACACCAAAACACATCAATCCACAAACATCAAGTATGAATACGCCGAATACGACGACACAAATCAACACAATCCATCACTCAAACACAACAGGTTTCATATACTGGAAATCATACATAAATGGGTTTAAAATTCATTCTCCACAAAACATTACTTTAACCCTAACCAAATTCTTTTCCACATAACCACAAGTAAGTCCCTAAATGCAAACTAAAAGTTTGGAAGGAGCACTTACCTTCACGTTAGATGTAACATGCGATTAAAGTACCGCGAGCAAATCCGGTAAAATCTCCGCTTGCAACGCCGCTTCCAAAGTTGGTCCCCTAGCACCGTAGCGTGGTAGTGAGCAACTTTCCCTTCTATCACTTCTTGAAACGACGCTTAGATCTAGATGAAACGGGGAGATTTGAGTTTGAATCCCTAATACCATTTTTCTTCGTTTTCGAAACAACGAGGAAGTATGAAGCTGAGAAAACCTTGCTCTCTTACCCACTAATCCTTGGGTTTCTATTCTTGAACCCAAAGAACGAAAAAGGAAGCAAAACCAACGAATGAAGAAAAAGGGAGAAGGAGGTTTCTCGCGCGCAGAGGTAGAAGAAGGTGTATGTTTTCTTTCTTGTTTCCTTTTCTTTCCTTTTTCCTTTCTTTTTCATTTTCCTTTCTTTTTCCTTTCCTCTTATTTCCGTCCAACCATATGTATATATATATATATATTACTTACAATATATACATATATATTTATATATTTATATATTAATATATTATAATTAAAACCAAACCATCAAATATCTAACAACTCTTACACCCATCATTTCATTCCCATCTTAATCTATTTTAATAAAAATATATACTCTCGTCGCAACTCAATTGTCAAATACAATTTTCAGCTACCTGAGATATTTTGAACAAAACCGCCCAGAATTAAATTCTTCGAAACTTAAATAAATTATTCTTCGACAAATAATTTTAATCCAATTTCCAAAAATATATTTTCGGCCTTTAACTCACTAAATACCGAAAACTGGGTTAAAAGCCTAAGCAATTTAACACAAAATACCCTAAAATTGTATAACTTAGGATTTAAAATTACGGGTCTTACACAGTCCATGCTAATGTGCAACATGTTCATTCAACCAGTGAATACTTTATTTCATAGCTGGTGAACTTTTTGCCCAAATAATAAATAACATAGTCTTTTTTACCAAATTCATCATGTTGCCCCAGTACACAACCCATTGACTCATCAAATATTGTTAAGTACATATTAAGCGGTTTCCCAAGAACATGAGGCACTAAGATTGGAGGTTTTGACAAGTATTGCTTAATCTTTTCAAATATTTTCTGACAATTCTCCTTCCATTCCCTTTTGGTCCTTGCACAACAACTTGAAAATTGGCTCGCATGTAGCTGTGAGATGCAATATGAACCTGGCAATGTAATTCAATCTACCCAAAAAGGCACGAACTTCATTTTTCGTGTGTGGAGCCAGCATTTCATGTATTGATCTTACTTTATCTAAGTCCACTTCTATTCATTTTTGACTGACGATAAACCCAAGTAACTTGCCTGATCTCACACCAAAATGCATTTAGTAGGGTTTAAATGGATGTTGCACTTTCTTAATCACACAAATAATTTTTTAAAGTTAACAACATGATCTTCTTCGGTTCTAGATTTTGCAATCATATCATCAACGTAAACCTCTATCTCCTTGTGCATCATGACATGGAACAAAGTTACCATTACACTTTGATAGGTTGCCCCATCATTCTTTAATTCAAATGGCATAACTTTATAACATAAATTTCCCCATTAACTGATGAATGTGGTTTTTTCCATATCCTCAGGAGCCATCTTGATTTGATTGTACTATGAGAAACCATCCATGAAGCAGATAAGAGAATATTGAGCAGTGTTATCTACTAGGACATCAATATGAGGCAAATGAAAATCGTCTTTGGAACTAGCTTTATTTAAATCATGATAATCAACGCACATTCAAACCTTTCCATCCTTCTTTAGAATTGGGACAATATTAAAGACCCATTGAGGATATTTTGCCACTGCTAGGAAACCAACATCAAATTGCTTATTGACCTCTTCTCTAATTTTAAGTGACATATTCGGCCTCATCCTCCTCAACTATTTTTAAATTGGAGCACATTCAGGTTGGACCAGTAGCTTGTGTTCAACTATGTTAGTATCTAATCCAGGCATATCGTGATATGACCATGCATAGACGTCCACAAAGTCCAATAAAAGTTTAATCAGCTTTTCTCGTTCACTTTCATTCATAGACCTGCCAATTTTAATTTATTTCTTATCATATTATTTAATTTTAATTTATTTCTTATCATATTAAGTCCTCGCAAGTTGATGAATCTGCAAATCTTCAGAATACTCATCCTCGCTGAAATGAAATATTTTTATTCATTAAACAAAGGCAGAACAATATTAAAGAATGAATTTTTTGACTCGTTAAACAAAGGGAAAACACTATTAAAGAATGAATAAAGAAAATCTTTTGAAGAAAAGGAGTAAGAAGGCAAAAGAAAGGTACGAGGAAGGATTATACTAGGATGGGTCTATAGTCAAAATCTTGAAAAGCATCCCAACACCTTTAAAAGCAACACATAACATCATGTGCAAAGGCTACAAGAAGACCTATAAGATCACTCTTATGTGAATTAACAACATTATAAAGTCAATCTTCAAAAAGGCAACAACAAACAAGCTAAAAATAAAGTGTTCGCATGTCTTAAAGAAAGGAAAGAGAAAAGGACTACACACGTGAAGCCTTTACAAAGCCTTTGTAACACCCCGTTTTTCAAAAAGCGAGGGTGTATTTTTTATTTCAAAAGAAATTAAATGAAACCGAGAAATAAATAAGGTAACACCTTTGGATAAATAATTAAGTCATTATAATTTACAAACAGCGGAAGAAGTTCTCAAAATATGAATTCAAAATATTTACATAACACAAGTGGTACAGTCTTCCAGTTTAAAAATAAAAGCAACCCAAAAGAAAGACATTTGTTTCTTCTGTGCACCTAGTCTGATCATTCTACAAAATAACTAAACATCCTGAGTAATCTCCACGCGCCCCGTGAGATCCTCCTATCGTAGCTCCAATCAAGCATTCCCATCTACATTCTCATCCGTAGGGTACGAACCGGTAGGATCATCCTAGCTCTCATCTGAGGGCAAAGCCCAGATTTCCACAATAGTTGTAAAGGGTCACCAACCGAAATTAACAGTTAACACATAACATTTAAGTTTTTAAATGCACAAAATATCCTCTCAACTAAGCATGCACCTTAAAAGGATTTTCCATATGCTAAAAGTTCATATACAAGGTTGAAAAATGAAGTTTTTAACAAAACAGCACTGCTATATTCGAATACAGCATCCCTGTATTCAAATACAAGGTTGTTTCAGCATTCAGCATCAAAACAGCATGTCTGTATTCGAATACAACAGTCTGTATTCGACTACACATTAAGTCAGTGGCAAAATAGCATGTCTGTATTCGAATACAGATTGCTGTATTCGAATACACATCAGACAGCAGCAGAAAAACAGCAAAATTCAGCATTTTTCAGCTTTTCAAAGGGTTTCGAAATCAATCGATATTTACCCACAAATCCAAACAATCACACTTAGCAATAATAGCGCAATCACGACGACATCTTGAGTTTCGAAATAGTTTTGCAATCAATCACACTGTCACACAATTCCAAAACAAAACACTTAGCACTTATAACATAATCGCTACAACATCATGAATTTCGAAATAGTATTGCAATCAAACATGCTATCACCAAATTCCAAAACATAACACTTAACACTTATAACACAATTACTACGACATCATGAGTTTTGAAATGGTATTGCAATCAAACATGTTATCACCAAATTCTAAAACATAACACTTAACACTTATAACACAATACTACAACATCATGAGTTTCGAAATAGTATTGCAATCAAACATGTTATCACCAAATTCCAAAACATAACACTTAACACTTATAACACAATCGCAATGACATCTCAAGTTTCAAAACACTCAATCATAAACTTGAATCAACACAATACCCACATAGACAAAATGAACCAACATTTCACAATTTAACAGGGTGTAGTTGATGACTCTTCATCATATGCATAATTTCTATTGATTTTAGTCTTATTTATCTTTAATCATTAGTTAATTTAACGAGTTATTTGATATATTTTGTTGATTTAAGTTATTTGATTTAATGAAATGTTTTTGTTATTATTTGCTTAATTAAGTGGAGATTTTTCGTAGTTTTGCGTTGTTACTTTGTTTTAGTGCAGTGCTGAATTTTGGTGAGAAATCAACATGACCTATGCGGAGTATTTCAGCCATATCTGGAGTTTTAGATGTCCAATTAGAGTCAAACCAAATGCTAATGAAAGCTAAGCTCCATATCTACAACTTTCATGAAGACACCCTGACCGAATTTAGACGAAAAAGATGACACAAATGCAAATTATATCAGACAGCAGATGCTGTGCGCTTGGAGCGCGTCCTGCGCGCCTGGAGCGCATTTATCAGGTTTCAGTCTGTCAAACGTGCGCCTGGAGCGCGTCCTGCGCGCCTGGAGCGCATTTATCATGTTTCAGTCTATCAAACGCGCGCCTAGAGCGCGCACTACGCGCCTGGAGCGCGTGACGCGCATCAGCAATCATAAAAACGCTATTTTTTTACTGTTTTAGGCATCTTTTTGACTCTTGGGAACTTGGGAGACTTGTGCCCTAGCATAGAGACTCAAAGACGGCCGTTTCTAACGCCATTGAAGCAGTTTTATCAAGAATCATCCATGAATCATTCTTGTAATTCTTCTGTAATCCTTATCTTTTGTATCTCTGTCATGAGTAACTAAACCCTATTTGTTAGGGATGAGTGTAACCAGATGAAACCCTTATTTTTCTGATTTGATTTCTAGTTATATGAATGAGTTTATTGAATTGTTTTTCTCATCTCTGTGCTTAATGCTTTTTATTGCTTGATCAACATTAAAATGTTCTACGATTTGTATTTTGAAACGGAAGTGGACTTTACGAATGCTTGAGATGAGAAATTCATGAATTTGTAGTCTAGGGATAGATGCAGGTCATGAAACCAATTAAATTAGTTGCAAAGCAATAATTTACAAGAGAATTTCTATACGGTAATGCTTAATTCTAATCTTAAATCCACTAAGGAATTAGGGGTTACTTTGGAATTAAAGGTTCTATCACTAAGACATTAGGGCAAGAATAATAAAGAGAATTCGGTAATAATTCAATAAAGGAATTCAGTAACTAGGATCAAATTAGACACCAAGGTTGGATTCGAAGTGAAACTCATCCCTAACATTTTTCTCATTATAAAAGATCAATTTTATTATTGTTGTTAATTTCAAACATTATTTCAATCAACTTGGGAACCTTTTTGTTCAATTTTAGTAATTAAATATAATTCAATAGTAAAACGCAATCCTTGAGTTCGACACTCGGTACTACCGTTTTATTATTACTTGCAACGATTCAGTACACTTGCTGAAACGCTATCATGTTTTTGGCGCCGTTGCCGGGGATTGCCATATCACTATTGAATTTAATTTATTTACTTAATTGAAATTTTTTGCTCTGCAATAAAATTTTTTATTTTTTTTAATTGTTTTAACTTTTTTTAATTTTTATTTTACTTTTTGAAAAAAAAAAATTTTTTCTATTTTTTTTGTTGAACTTGCTAATGTCATGTCTAGTGGTTTTTCTCTTCTTTGTTTGAGATAACTATGCGCTGTAGAGCATGGAAGATTATGATGATGATATTCTACTACAATTATATGAAGAGTGTGATACTTGTCTTATATCGGGTATATGTCGCATGATTGAGGGGAAAATCTTGAGCCATTCATTTTTAAGATATCACCCTCAAATCCCTCCGTGGAAGCCTCTTAGATGTGAATTTTGCTGAAAAGCACATAATAATGGACGTTGTTTAGATGACCTTGATGAACTAATAGAATATGAAGACTTTTTTCTCAAAGTTACAGAAAACATCAAGTGTTACATTCAAAAGATAAATTGGGAACAAATTCTACCTCCTAAAATTCTATCCAAAGAATCGGATGATAAAGACTTTCATGTTACGAATGTTTTGGTTGAATTCATGAAAAATAACATGGTTTCAATTGACAAATTTGAAAATCAATGTGAGAGGTTATTTGAGCAAGTGGCTAAGTTTGAGAAGATGGAGGAGAAGTTGAAGATTGAAGATAATTTCATTGTTGTGGTAGAAGAAGATAAGCAAGAGGAAAATATGAACAAGGAAAAGAAAAAAGAAGAGATTGATAAAGTTCGAGATTCAATCTATGCCTTGTTCATCAATGTCCAATTGAGAAAGACATGGAAACAACATCTTTTATTTCTTAAGTTCATGGAATTTCTACCAAACAAAAAGAAAAAGAAGGATGATGTGTTCTTCCTGTCATATATGCCACCTTGACAATAGTTGAGGCGTCAAGCTAATGACTTTAAAGAAGCGCTTCGTGGGAGGCAACCCACAGGTAGAGGTAACTTTTATTTTTTGCAATCTTATTTTTGTTATTTGAATTTGTTTCTTTCTAATTGTGTGTAAACGTGCACTATGATTAAGAAATATTAACAACTTGCATTTGGTCTTAAGTTTTATGTTTGATATTTTGAAATTTAAACTATATTTCTTTGCTCATATCATTGCTCAATTCGATAAGTTTCACTAATTCATGCATTGTTGATTACTGCTTGGTTGTTGAAGTCTAACTCGTATTTAAAAAAAAATCACTAAATAAATTTTGTAGTGGCATGTTTGGCATCATTTAGATAATTCATACTCTTTCTTATTATCCTAGCTGTGAGCTTTTGAGCCTAAACACTTAAATTCTTTGTTGTGTGATTATCCAGACATGTATTATCCCTTCAGAACTTGCACTAATTCTGACTTGCATCACTTGTAATTTATGCATACATTGAGGCAATTTTATTTGGTCGTTTGAGCCTTTCTAACTACCCTATGAAAATTTTATCCTTTGCTAGCCCCTTTGAGCCTTGCCCCTTTGTTTCGGTTACTAGCCACATTACAAAACAAAAACCCTACTTCAATTACATCACCTTACTTGGAGTTAGGTAGAAAATTTTTGTCTAGTCTTGATCAAATTCTAAGTTTGGGGTTGCTCATGGGATAGCAACCTTTTAAGTTTGGGGTGGTGATTCTCTCAAAAAAAATAAAGAAAAATAAATAGAAAAATAAAAAAGAAGAAAAGAAGAAAAGAAGAAAAAAAAACGATAAATAATATCTTGATAAATAATATCTTCTTAGTTCTTTTGTTAATGTTTGAGAATCTCCAGAATGAAAAGGTGAAGAAAAAAAATGGTAGAATGATTTGGAAATATATGCCTAACTTCAAGTAGTAAAGCCTACTATCCCAAAATGTCCTACCCTTACCTAAGCCCCATTACAACCCGAAAGTCCTCCAAAAATGTATGTGTTTGCTGCATTGTGATTGCTAACTAGAATTTTTTCAAGCCTATGGTAGCGTGATGCATGCTCTAGGATTTGAGTGATAAATTCATAACCCTTCTAAACACTTGAGAGAAATTTTGGTGAGGTTGTGTGAAGAGAGAGTTGAATTTGATAAATGAATGCCAAGGTGTACAAACCTGTAAGCAACCATAGAGTATGATGGATGTTTTGTAGTAGTTGAAACTTTGAGAAATGAGTTTGATTTGAATTGAGAAATTGAGTTTAAGTTTGCTTTTAACTGCACCAAATATAAAATTAATTGTTGCTTGGGGACAAGCAATAGATTAAGTTTGGGGTTGTGATGACTCTTCATCATATGCATAATTTCTATTGATTTTAATCTTATTTATCTTTAATCATTAGTTAATTTAACGAGTTATTTGATATATTTTGTTGATTTAAGTTATTTGATTTAATGAAATGTTTTTGTTATTATTTGCTTAATTAAGTGGAGATTTTTCGTAGTTTTGCATTGTTACTTTGTTTTAGTGCAGTGTTGAATTTTGGTGAGAAATCAACATGACCTATGCGGAGTATTTCAGCCATATCTGGAGTTTTTGATGTCCAATTAGAGTCAAACCAAATGCTAATGAAAGCTAAGATCCATATCTACAACTTTCATCAAGACACCGTGACCGAATTCAGACGAAAAAGATGCGAAAAATACAAAATACGTCAGACAGCAAATGTTGTGCGCTTGGAGCGCGTCCTGCGCGCCTGGAGCGCATTTATCAAGTTTCAGTCTGTCAAACGTGCGCCTGGAGCGCGTCCTGCGCACCTGGAGCGCATTTATCATGTTTCAGTCTGTCAAACACGCGCCTAGAGCGCGTGACGCGCATCAGCTATCATAAAAACGCTATTTTTTTACTGTTTTAGGCATCTTTTTGACTCTTGGGAACTTGGGAGACTTGTGCCCTAGTATAGAGACTCAAAGACGGCCATTTCTAACGCCATTGAAGTAGTTTTATCAAGAATCATCCATGAATCATTCTTGTAATTCTTCTTTAATCCTTATCTTTTGTATCTCTGTCATGAGTAACTAAACCCTATTTGTTAGGGATGAGTGTAACCAGATGAAACCCTTATTTTTCTGATTTGATTTCTAGTTATATGAATGAGTTTATTGAATTGTTTTTCTCATCTATGTGCTTAATGCTTTTTATTGCTTGACCAACATTAAAATGTTCTACGATTTGTATTTTGAAACGGAAGTGGACTTTACGAATGCTTGAGATGAGAAATTCATGAATCTGTAGTCTAGGGATAGATGCAAGTCATGAAACCAATTAAATTAGTTGCAAAGCAATAATTTACAAGAGAATTTCTATACGATAATGCTTAATTCTAATCTTAAATCCACTAAGGAATTAGGGGTTACTTTGGAATTAAAGGTTCTGTCACTAAGACATTAGGGCAAGAATAATAAAGAGAATTCGGTAATAATTCAATAAAGGAATTCAGTAACTAGGATCAAATTAGACACCAAGGGTGGATTCGAAGTGAAACTCATCCCTGAAATTTCAAACATTATTAATTTCAAACATTATTTCAATCAACTTGGAAACCTTTTTGTTCAATTTTAGTAATTAAATATAATTCAATAGTAAAACGCAATCCTTGAGTTCGACACTCGGTACTACCGTTTTATTATTACTTGCAACGATTCAGTACACTTGCTGAAACGCTATCAGTAGTCTCTCACGGAGAAACACCTATGCAGTCTCTCACAGACAAACACTTGTGCAGTCTCTCACGAACAAACACAATTCACTAGGGTGTAGTCTCTCATGGACAAACACCTGTGCAGTCTCTCACGGACAAACACAATACACCAAGAAACGTAAGTTGTAAACGTACCACCTATCACGGGTCAGCACTGTTTACCAGGTGCCACCTATCACGGGTCAGCCAAAGTTACCAAACGTAAATCGTAAACGTACCACCTATCACGGGTCAGCACAATTTACCGAGGTGCCACCTATCACGGGTCAGCACAATTTACCGAGGTGCCACCTATCACGGGTCAGCATGATTTACCAAAACAAACAATAAGTAACGAAGACATTAAGAGATTCCCCATTCTTAACGCCCAGTTAACTTAAACAATTTTCAAAACAACATTAAGTAAATAAGTCATTAAGAGATTCCCCATTCTTAATACTTATTTAACTTAAACGATTTTCAAAACAAATATTAAGTAAACGAGACATTAAGAGATTCCCCATTCTTAATTCTCATTTAACTTAAACGATTTTCCAAAACAAACATTAAGTAACCAAGACATTAAGAGATTCCCCATTCTTAATGCCCAGTTAACTTAAACGATTTTCACCAACAAACACACATTAAGTAAACAAGACATTAAGAGATTCCCTATTCTTAATACTCGTTTAACTTAATGGTTTTCAAATTTCACACAATACAAACTCAAACATATTCACAAATTTATTACACTATTCACGCCAAAACATGACAATTCATTTCTCCACAAAATCATTTTTATGACGACATTAAGTAAACGCAGATATTAAGAAATTCCCCATTCTTAATTCTCATTTAACTTAAACGATTTTCACAAACCCACATTAAGTAAACAGAAGTATTAAGAGATTCCCCATTCTTAATACTCTTTTAACTTAAACGGTTTTCCAAAACAAACATTAAGTAACCAAAGCATTAAGAGATTCCCCATTCTTAATGCCCAGTTAACTTAAACGATTTTCTCAAGCACACATTAAGTAAACAAGATATTAAGAGATTCCCCATTCTTAATACTCATTTAACATAATGGTTTTCAAATTCCACACAAAAACGAACTCAAACTTATTATCAAATTCAATCCACAATTCCCACCCAAAACACATCAAATCATTTCTCCACAAAATCATTTTCACGACAACATTAAGTAAATAAGTCATTAAGAGATTCCCCATTCTTAATACTCATTTAACTTAAACGATTTTCACAAACTCACATTAAGTAAACGAGACGTTAAGAGATTCCCCATTCTTAATACTCGTTCACTTAATGGTTTTCAAATTCCAAACAAAACAAACTCAAACATACTTTCACATTCAATCCATAATTCACACCAAAATACATCAATCAACAAACATCAAGTATGAACACGCCGAATACGACGACACAAATCAACACAATCCATCACTCAAACACAACAAGTTTCATATACTTGAAATCATACATAAATGGGTTTAAAATTCATTCTCCACAAAACATTACTTTAACCCTAACCAAATTCTTTTCCACACAACCACAAGTAAGTCCCTAAATGCAAACTAAAAGTTTGGAAGGAGCCCTTACCTTCATGTTAGCTTTAACGTGCGATTACGGCACCGCGAGCAAATCCGGTAAAATCTCTGCTCGCAACGTCGCTTCCAAAGTTGGTCCCCTAGCACTGTAGCGTGGTGGTGAGCAACTTTCCCTTCTATCTCTTCGCGAAACGAAGCTTTGATCTAGATGAAACGGGGAGGTTTGCGTTTGACGGTTTGAAAATCCCTAACACCGTTTTTCTTCGTTTTCACACCAAAGAGGAAGTATGAAGCTGAGATATCCTTGCTTGCTTACCCACTAAGCCTTGGGTTCCTAGTCTTGTAGCCAAAGGAAGAAAAGAAATCGAACAAGAATGAAGGAAGGAGGGCGATGGGTTTGCGTGGCGTGTTTCCCTCTGTTTCTTTTCCGTTCATGTGCTTTCCAATACACACACACACACACACACATATATATATATATATATATATAACTTATAATATTTGTGAAGAAAATGGTATTTCTCAAAACTTTTCTTTCCCAATAACTCCCCAACAAAATGGGGTTGTCAAAAGGAAAAAAAGAACTTTACAAGAAATGGCTAGAACTATTTTAAATGAAGCCAACATTGAAAATTACTTGAACATTGTTTGTTATGTTTCTAATCGTGCATCCATTAGAAATTTTTTTAAAAAACTCCATACGAGTTATGGAAAGGGAGAAAACCAAATATTTCTTATTTTCACATATTTGAGTGTTATTGCTACATTCTAAATAATAAAGAAAATTGGGAAAGTTTGATCCGAAATCTGATAATCCTATATTTCTAGGATAGTCCACAACATCAAAAGGTTATAGAATATATAATCTTAGGACTCAAACTGTGGAGGAATCCATGCATGTAATTTTTGATGAGTTTGATGACTTGTGTTTAGAAAAAATGGATAAAAATGAAGAAGATGAACTTTTATCCTCTCGAGTACCTGATCCTCACGAAGAGGATGAGTCTGACCCAGCCTCTTAGCAACCTCCAAGAGGATGGAAAATAGTTACACATCATCCTCCAGATCTAATAATTGGGAATATTGAAGATGGTGTTAGAACTAGAAATTTTCTAAGGGAAAACACCATCAACATGGCCATGATATCACAAGTTTAAACCAAAACAATTGGTCAAGCTATTGGTGAAAAATTATGGGTTAAAGCTATGATGGAAGAGCTCTCACAGTTTGAAAGAAACAAAGTATGGAATCTTGTACCCCAACCTCTTGACAAATCCATTATTGGAACTAAAAGGATATTTAGAAATAAACTAAATGAGAATGGAGAGGTCGTTAGAAATAAAGCAAGATTAGTGGCACAAGGGTACAGTCAACAAGAAGGAATTGATTATGATGAAACATTTGCACCCGTAGCAAGACTTGAAGCAATAAGAATCCTCTTAGCTTATGCTACTCATAAAGGCATAAAACTATTTCAAATGGATGTCAAAAGTGCCTCTTTGAATGGGTTCTTAAATGAAGAAGTGTATTTTCGTAAACCTTCTTGGTTTGAGGATGAGAAGAGGTCGAACCATGTGTTCAAACTCTCAAAAGCTCTTTATGGTTTAAAGCAAGCTCCTCGAGCTTGGTATAAGAGGTTAAGTTCTTTTCTAAAAGAAAATGGATTTACTAGAGGACAAATTGATACTACTCTTTTCAAGAAGACTCTTGAGAAATATTTATTGATTGTTCAAATATATATCGATGACATAATGTTTGGGTCCACAAATGAAAAGATGTGTAAACATTTCTCCAACCTCATGCAAAGTAAGTTTGAGATGAGTATGATGGGGGAATTAAAATTCTTCCTTGGTTTACAAATCAAATAACGCGAGGATGTCATTTTTATATCACAAGAATAATACACCAAGCATTTATTCACCAAATATAACATGAGTTTGGCCAAGAGTATGAGAACTGTTATGCACCTATCCTTCATACTCCACAAAGATGATGAAGGAACCCTAATATCTGAAAAAGAGTATATAGGGATGATTGGATCCTTGATGTATTTAACTGCCAGTAGATCGGACATAGTCTTTGCAGTCAGTCTTGGTGCAAGATTTCAATCCTCTCCTAAAGAATCTCATCTTACTGCAGTAAAAATGATTTTTAGATATCTTGTAGGCACGATCACTCTGGGAATTTGGTACAAGAAATATTTAAATCTTGACCTCACAACTTATTGTGATGCCGACTATGTGGGAGATAAAGTTGGAAGGAAGAGTACAAGTGGAGCTTGTCAACTTATGGGTAAATCTCTAATAAGTTGGTCATGTAAAAAACAAAGTACCATTGCACTTTCAACTACAGAGGTTGAATATGTATCAGCTGCTCAATGCTGCTCACAATTACTGTGGATAAATAATCAACTAGAGGATTACTCTTTAAGGTACGCAAAAATTCCCATCCTCTGTGACAATACAAGTGCCATTAATCGTTCTAAAAAGCCCATTCAACATTCAAGATCTAAGCATATTGAAATTAAACATCATTTTATAAGAGATCATGTTCAAAAGGGGGATATAGAATTAATTTTCATTGACACATAAAATCAATTGGCTGATATTTTTACCAAACCTCTCCGAGAGGATCGGTTTAAATATATCTTAGCAGAACTCTCCATCATAAACTTTTCTTAAGTTATTTAAATATTTTAATTATATTTTTCTCTATTTTATTTTTATTTTTATTTTTATTTTTATTTTTATTTTTATTTTCATTTTCATTTTTAATTGCGCATGCCTCTTATTTTCAATTGGTCAAATGGATGGCATGCTTTGCATACTTCCCATCTCTCATTAATTGCACAGACTGCATTAAGTGCAATACATCTTGTTTCACGCAACCTACACGCCTCAATGGTTATCTCTCTTTCTTTCTCTCTCTCTCTCGCTTTTATTGTTTTTCCTTCTCTCCTTTTAAATTTTTTTCTCTCTCTTCCATGCAATCAGCCTTCTTTCTCTCTCTCCCATTTAATCAGTTTCCTTTCTCTCTCTTCACCACGAACTTCAGACTCCTCTATCAGTTTTCATAAACCATCCCTTCCAAAACATTTCTCCCATCCTCTTGGCAAAAATGGCACGCATTAAACATACAGCCAAGCAAAAAATCTCATCTCTTGATCCTGTAACAAATTCACAAAATATTCAAGCTCTGAGTCCGCTGGACAAGAAATAAGTCCTGTTGTTGCCTCTCCTCCTCGGGTACCTCATCAACCTCCTTTACAAAAAGCCAAAAACCTATCCTCTTCAAAACCCACAACATCTGCTTCGATTAGAAGGTTCTCTAGAATATTGTATGGGGTTGTCTCTTTAAAGAAAAGGGTTCCTCGGGACTTCACTATTCACGTGGTCGACTTGGATGATTCAAAAGAAAAAACCTCGGATGCATCTATCCCTAAATCTTCTTCTAAACATTCCACTCCAAAAAGGTCAAAAACTAAATCAATTGAACAATGTAAACCTACTTACAAAAAATCTCGCTTGTCTTCATCCAAAACTGCTTCTACTGTTCCTTTATTTGACTCTCCAGATTCGGAGACAAATTTTATCTCGAAATGGCACAATAAATCTGTGGTCAATGGAAAGCTCATTGACCTGGATGACATGAAACGTGGTGGTTTTAATATTGAAGAACCCCAATACCCACACCTCGTAAAGGCGTTCAACGTTGCGTGTAATGGCTGTAAAGCAAGCTCTGGTTTCAACTTCGTACTCAAAGGAGTACACTTGGATGTAAATCCCTCTACCTTATGCCAAATCCTTGATCTAGAGGATGTTGGAGCTCACTGTTTTGTTGAAACATGGTACGCACAATATACGACCACCTGAACTTTTGTCCTTCTGAACATTATGATAAATCCTCCTAAGCCTCTCGTGGCTTAAAACCTTCCTCTTATGTGTCAGATTCTTCACAATATTTGTGTTCACTCGATAGTGCCTCGAGCTGGGAGTTTTGAAATGGTAATTGAACTTGATATTTTGATTATTCATCACCTGTTGACTAGAACACCCTTTCATTTGGGTAATATAATTTTTAGATATATGTTGAATGTTGTTGTTGTGGGTCAATCAGCTCCCTACGGGATGCTCTTGACCAAAGTCTTTCAGTTTTTTAAAGTACCTCTGATGATGAACAATGTGTTCACTTTAATATTTCCTTCTCTATGAAAAATATCAAACAAAAGCACATTGATATGCCTGAACAAACTCCCACCTCAAATAAAAATAAATCTATTTCACAAACAGCTTCAAAGAAACAGAAGTTTGCTTCTCCACCATCTCATCCTCACACTCCCACTCCTTCATTTGACTCAGTTGGCTCCACTCTTTCTCAATCTCCACAACACAGTAACAATCTCTCAACACATATTGTCGCTCCTTCCATTAAGGATGCAGTTGAAGAAAATCCTATACCACGTGTAGAGGATGGTGAAGACTTATTCTTTGATCTGAACATATCATATGATCACCATTCTTCAAAAAGCCCTCTTGGGAACGTGCATGCGGAAGCATCCTCATTACCAACTCAAGTAAGTATGAACTCTTCTCCTATTTCTCCAAATATTGCACCATCTAATTTTGGTCCAAATTTAAATGAACAATCCCAACCTCTTCCAAGGATTCCTGGGCATATTAGTTCTCTTGATTCATTGTTGGATCCATAGTTTGATAATTCCTAAACGGATAAGGTTGGGAGTTCGCACACCAAAAGTGCATGTGATGATTCAAAGACCAACAAGAAATCAACAGGGAATGTGTACAACAAGCAATTAAAGCTACTAGTGACAATTAGGAAGGAGCAAAAGAAATTGTTGGTTAACTTCTCTCATTTCCAAAACACAATTGCTCAAGTTGGCCTCATTCTTGAATGGGTTACCAAACATTTGGGTTCGTCTGCTGCTACTAATGATTGCCCTCCTGTGCTACCGGGCCAGTCATCCTTTGTCCCAAACTCTTCATCGTCATCATCTGAAGAATCATCTTCCGCTGAATGACTCTGTTTTTAAATTTTCCTACTTTTTGCTGCTGACTTAATTCAGGAGGAGTCAGATTATGGGAATCTTTTTCGTCATATGTTGGTTGTATGCTTTTGTTAACTCTTTGATATTATGTTTAAACTCATGAACCTTTGTTATATTGTTTAAATTTCTCGAACTTATTTAATCAATTATGTGTTAGTTTTAATGAAAGTTCTAGTTACCTCAATATCTCATAATTTCAAAAAATTCCTTTTACTTGAATGTGAAAAGGGAATTTTTTTCAAAATTATCACTTGTACGGTTGAGGGGGAGTTTAATTATTTCCTTACATATAACAAAAATCATAATATGAAGAATTGTGTCATCATCAAAAAGGGAGAGATTGTTGAGACAAAATCTCTCTCAAATGGTTTTAATGATAACACAATTAATTAAAAGATTATGATTGAGGTTAATGACTAATTTGTACTTTTGAGTGTATTCATATAAGAAAACAGGTTATTAGTCATTAAGGAAAATTGAAGAAAATTCTGAGTTAAATCTGGAGGAAGGAAAATGCCAAGGATGGCCTTGCAAGTTGATGAATCTGCAAATCTGAAGAATACTCATCATCGCTGAAATGAATTATTTTTATTCATTAAACAAAGGTAGAACAGTATTAAAGAATGAATTGTTTGATTCATTAAACAACGGCAAAATACTATTAAAGAATGAATAAAGAAAAACTTTTAAAGAAAAGGAGTAAGAAGGCAAAAGAAAGGTACAAGGAAGGATTACACTAGGATGGGTCTATAGTCAACATCTTGAAAAGCATCCCAACACCTTTGAAAGCAACCAATCATATCATGTGCAAAGGCTACAAGCAGACCTATAAGATCACTCTTGTGTGCCTTAAAAACATTATAAAGTCAATCTTCAAAAAGGCAACAACAAACAAGCGAAAAATAAAGTGTTCACATGTCTTAAAGAAAGGAAAGAGAAAAGGACTTCACACGTGAAGCCTTTACAAAGCCTTGAAGAAAGGAGAATGAAAAAGACATCACATGGTCTTACAAGCCTTAAAGAAAGGAAAGACAAAAGGACATCACATGCCCCAAGTACCCAGGAAATCTGCAACCCCGTATTTGAGGATGGACTGCATCTATCCAAGGACAGTTGGATGGCAGCTTCGTAACTATAAGGAAAGACCTTGGCATTTTTAAATGGATTTTCCAACGGTCGTAAAAAGCTTGGCATATGAAATGAACATCATAAGACCTTTATAAAAGGCAACAAGCTCTTCAGTATCAAACATACAACAACATTGCATTAAAAAGATCAAGGATCTTAAAGCTTTTAAGAAGCAACATGCATCCTCTCTTCATACTTTCTACAAACCTACATTAGATCTTTGTAAATCCTTTAAGAAAGAATTTAGAATCAATCACTCTCATATCACATTGTAATTTCCACGTGAGATACACTTGGAAATATTTGAAATCTAATTGTAAGCTTGGTGAAGCTTAAGAATACACAAGCTGTAGTCATCCTCTATGAGAGGTTGATCAGTTTGAACATTAGTGAAATCTCACAAGAGTGGGAGGACTGGACGTAGCCATCATTGGGTGAACCAATATAGAAATTATGTGTGTCAATCTCATATTTCTATCTCACTCTTTTGCTCTGCTCAAATTTGAAGGTTTTGAAAAACCCATCCTCGGGCTTGCCATCCTCTGCGAAAGGATAGTTTTCAAAACACTTGAAAATTATTTTTAACATCAAAATCCCTATTCAACCCCCTTTGTAGTGATATTTAGCTACATCAAACAGGTTCTTGACAGGGTTGGATTATCTTAGCTTCTTGTTCCATTAGTCTTTCTAGTTATGGGGGAGATTCATAATTGTCTTCACAATTCTCATTGCTTGATTAATTAGGTGTTCAAAATCATAAGAATGGCTCTATCATTGTTATTTTCAATAGATTCATTATTGACTCTGCATTGTTTAAATTAAGAAGAAAAAGGAAAGAAAAAAAAAAGAAAATATGAATAAAGAATGCCATATCGGAAAAAAAAAATAACAAAAAAAAAATGGTTGGAGAATTCAAAAATGAATTTATTGATAATAAGTACATAATTGACATAAATGCGCCCTAATTAGTTATCCTTATAGCCTTGGATAGAGAAAAGGATTTGAAATACATAATTACTTTTAACATGAATTAACAAACACAGGAAACTCGATGATCTTCCAATTGTTGAGATTGGTGTTTGGAGGACAAGTGTGCACTAGCATGAGAGTATCATCATCAACATGATCTTCTTTCCCAGCAGCCACCCGATCAACATATATTAATTCGACGCTTTGAAAGGTTTGGTGAATGTCACAAATAAGAATATTATGTGAATTCGGTACTCTGTTTTCCAGACGAGTTATTCTGCTCTCTGATTTTTCCTCTTATAACCTTTTCTTTATCAACTTTGGTAGCTTTATATCCCAACCCGTACCAATTATTCTTTTCTAATATTTCCAACAATTTCCCCAATTTAACGAAAACCCCTCCTTTCAACATGGACTTGGAAGACTTCAATGATGTGATAGACAATTTTGGTTCCTTTAAGCGAGGCCCTTCGTCCATGAAGACGACATTGGCGATTTCTAATGCTCGGACGGAAGTCTCTGTGGCTTCTTTCGTGTCTTTAATGTGGCCCATAGTACATAGATATTATTATTAGCTTTATTGTTCACTAAAATTTAGCTTTTGTTGGATGGTGGATGTCACTACTCTAGCCGTAGGAATCTACCGTCTCCCTAAAGTACAACTGTACATTGGTTTAATATCCATCACTTGGATGGTTATTCCAAATTATGGGGTCAGATTTGAATCGAAAGGTCAATCTCGGCAACAACTTGTCTTCTGGATCCATCAAACACTTTCACCACCATAGCACTAGGTTTCATTCAAGCTCCATCAACAAATAGTTTTGATAGTGCTGATGTCGGCATGACATTTAATGATGAACCATTATCAACTTGCACTCGTGCAATAATATGATCATGACACCTCACAGATGTGTAGTGCTCTATTGTGCTTTGTCCCCTCTGCTGGTAATTTTCCATCGATAAAACTCAAATAACTGTTAACGGTGATATTACCTACAACTCCATCAAATTGGTCGACGATGATATCATGAGTAACATGAGCCTCGTTTATCACTTTCATCAGTGCCCTTCTATGTGTTTTAGAGTTCAATAACAAGGAGATAACTGATATCTTTGAAGGAGTTTGATTTAGCTTATCTACCACCTTATATTCACTTTATTTGATAAAGTTGAAAATATCGTTAGCTTCTTCTTCTTCAAACACCGTCTTTTTGTTAGTCCCTTGTCCTTTTACGGCCTGATACACAGTTTATTTCTCTTTTTCTCCATGATCCAGGATTCTCCTTTAGGTTGTCACTAATTTCTGTTAGCATCAAAATGGGGTACTTGGGGTGCACTAAATGTAACATTTTCTTAGGGTATAGTGTTTTGGGGTGGCACATAGCTCAGAGGAGATGGGATTTGTGGTTGATTTAGGTTTTGGGTGTCGATAGTTGAGTGGTTTGAGTTATTGTGCATAGGTATTATGACTAAGGACGGAGTATAACTAGGTGGGAGACCATACATGGGAAATTGCATAGTTTTCGTATGAAAATGTTGGAAAGCCGGGGTAAAGCTTGATGGGTGAGAAGGAGTAGTTTGGTGTTCTTCATTTGCAGTTGGAGGTTCCCCATATGTATTCTCCTTTCTTGTTAAAGCTTGTATAGCCTCTAGGAATCAATAACCTTGTCCGTCAATTGGCTAACATCCGCTCTCATAACTTCTTGATTTTGTTCAAGTTCATTCGTGATCTTGGAGTTTGTGTGAGTCCGATAAGGGTGCTAGGGGAAGAACTTTATTAATTTTTTTATGTTTTTTATAATAATTAAAAACAATTATGAGTATGTTTTAAATATGAATGGAATGAAAATGCAATTATTTAGTTAATTATCTCTTTTTTTTAAATATGAACGTAAATTTTTAACGAACACGAATTATTAGTGAAGAAAAAAGATGGGGATCGGTAAACAAAACAACAAATCCTTCATTGACGAGAAAAAAGTACATTGCATTTAAATTAAAAACTACACCGACTAGGGTATGTCAATTCTCTCCTTCAATAGGAGAACCAATCCTCTCCTCCAATTCTTCTACCAAATATTTGTAATATTCAATGAACTTGTAGACTTTGACTGGAGTATTGAGCGGATGCATTACTGCATCAATCTCTCTTAGATTATTTGGAAATTTTATGATTTCTTGATTAGCTAGCATTGCCAATTTTGAAAAAATATATTTCTAATGCTTCCCTTTATCTTCCAAATCTTTATAGATCTCTTGATTATTCAATTGTACAAACAACATAATAAAACAATCCTCCCAATATATGGTTTCATCCTTAAGGTCATTATAGATCTTTTCTTGATAATCAATGTAATTCTTTAACTCACTAGAAGTCTCCATTTCTGTTCTTAGGGCAGTTTGATGTTTTGAGAGTAATTCTTCAATTTCTTATTTGTGTTTCCTCTCACTATTTACTTGACTTTCGTACTCTGCTACAATCTCTTTAAGTTGTTTCTTTAAATCTTCAAACTCATTTTCAATATTTCTCTCAGAGCTTGTGGATTTTGTCCACAATTGCTTCCACATATAGGCTTCTTCAATAGCTTCATTCCTTTCTTGCTTTTGCACATCTAATTCTTCATTTATACCTCTCAAACAATCTTGTATGTCAAGTTTATTTTCTTTTCCAATTTTGAATCTCTTGTTTCTTCTCTCAATAAACTAACTCGTACAGGTGTTTTCTGATCGTAAGTTAACGTTCTCTTGGGGGACTTTTTCCAACTTTACTGATAACTATCTTTTCTCCTCTTCAGATTTTAACAATGATGTTTTGAGTTCTTCTTTTTCTTCATTTGTAAGAAGGGTATGTTCAGGTATTCCCTGGTCATTCGAAGGTGTACTATGGAAAACCAACTTGATTTCGTGAACTCTTTTCTTTAGCCATTGTTGATAGGGTTCTTCTGTGCTGCAACTTCTATATTCGAGTACTCTTTCATTTCTAATGATCATCTCCCAATCTCGACTTATCCTTCGCAACATTGGTGGGTCTACTATAACCGTATTGTGCTAGACAAAAGCTTCCATTGCCTTATCATTTGGTTTCTCCAACATAGGGTAGCGAAGTTGTCTCAGAGCAACCGTTGGCTTGTATTTAATACATCCTTTTGGTCCCATGAGACGTACATTTGGAAAATCTTCGCATTGGCATATTACTTCTTCAACCCCTTATTCTCTATGGTACCACGAAATTATGTCCCCAGTAAGGCTAGCTATACTCTGAGCCCATTCACGATTACTCTTAACCCCAACATAATAACCTTTCTAGAACATGTGAGACACAAACCAAGTATACAACACTGGAACACAACACAAAATTGTTTCCCCATTCTTTTCGAGTCGCATATGAAAAGAGTAATAAACATCAGCAAGAATTGCGGGAACCATATTTTGTATATTTTTGTTAAAAGCCAAGAAGATATTGATGGCAGCAGAATCTACAAAACTATCAAGGTTTGGGAATAAAATAATACCATTGATAATAAGAGACAAAACATCTATAAAAGTACCCCATTCTTTTTTAACGGCTAAATCTTGGCACTTTTGCTCTAGATATTTTCTTGAAAAACCATGAATAGCTCCTTTTTCATCATTTTTACTTGCCAACTCTCTTGTGTCAATTTTCAACACTTCAACAATTGTACTCAAATTTGGTGGTTGCCTAGTATATCGATAAAGATTTTCTTTCTCTAGGGAGTAACCCAATATTCGTACCAATTCCTCTAATGTAGGGGCCAACTAAAAGTCTTGAAAGGTGAAACATCATAAGAGAAGGTTGTAATACTGAGTTAGTGTCATGAAGGTCCTGCTTTCACATTCACTACCTAAGAGATTTAGGATCTTCCCATATTTGTGAAAGAAATTCTCACGTTTTATGGTTTTCATTTGATTATTAATGTCTCTTAACCTTTTCAAATCAGGTTGCTTGAACTTTAAAAGTAAAGTTTTTATGTTTTCTGATTCAATTGTCCACTTTAATTTAACACGCGATTAAGGTCCTTATGATTCCCCAACAATCCTGAAAATTAATGCAAAATGCCATTTCGTTTTTCAAAAGAAACAATGTCATGAGAAATGAATGCAATTATGTAGAATGATTGTTGTGAATATTTACAGTTTTAAATCAATGAATGAATGAGGTGCTTTTTGTTTATATGGATATTCTTATGATGAAAGGGTCTATTGGCTTATGTAGTGGAACTCTCACAAAGGTGGCTCTATAGTTCTAAACACAGTTCTTAGAGCCAGTAATCCTATTTTGAAATATTGTCAACAACAATAGATAAACTATTTGGAGTGACAATACCCTCAAAAAGATCAAACTCTAGGTGAGATATTCATGTTAACCAAACAAGATGTACATCCAAAAGGCTACTACTATGCAACCCTGAAACTAAACTTAAGTTTTGTTCAAACCGGCGTATAAGGTTCCACTCATATAAGTGTGTATTTTAGTAAATGTAGCGTGTGCAATAAGTATAATTCGATAGCCCCATAATGCTAATAAAACATATATACATATACAAAATAAATAAATAATTATAAAAAAATGATGTATTTGCATAAAAGAGTATTGTAATGTCAACTAATACTTATAATGAACACATAAAGCAAAAAAAAATATATATATATAGAAAAAAGTTAAAAATTATGCGCAATTAATTATGTTAGGCTTCACTCTCTAAGGGTCTCTAGTGGAGTTGCCAGCTGTCGCGGCCTAGAATTTCAAGTGTTTCTCGAATTCAATGGAGTCACCACCAAAGTTTATTTTAAAATAGGGAAAACATTGGAAAACCCTTAAAAATAAAAATAAAAAATAAAAATGATATTTGAAAACAAATTCAGTTCGGGAGTCAATTATGCATAGGGAAAGGTTTAGCACCCTACGACATTCAATAAAAAAACGGTTACCTATAATTAATTGTGCAAAATTTATATTAACTTAAATATGCTTATTTCTCCTTATTAAATGCAAATGTAATTTTTACTGAAAAAATTTAATCATAAAATTATATTTAATACAACGAAGAAAAAATAATATTATTATTATGCTTGACAAGAGTCCGATCTTGCTCTTACGTATCTCCCAGTGCGATAGAGAAATCAAAGCTACATAGTTTTTGGATAGAAAATACAAATGTGTTGATTGCTTTTAAATAAATTGTTTTTTGTTATTAAAAAAAAGTTAATTTTGACGAAAAAAAAATAAGAGTTTATTTGATTTGAATAATTATTTTAAAATGTGAGTTTTAAGACGATCAAATTGCAACTCGTGTATCAAAAATATGTCACATCTAATTTAATGATCTTCATAATATTTTATATTATTTTACATTTTAAAATAGAGTTTCAAAATCACAAAGTAGTACAACTTTTTTCTTAATAACTTAAAGAAAATGTCACATATAGAAAATCAAAATTAAAAAAAAATGATTTTAAATTAATGTATTTATAAAAATGAGTTCTAGAACTATCAAATGATCCAACATGTGTTCTGACAACTCATAGATTAAAAGATGATACATCTAATTAGTCTTTAATAGAGTATTTCCCTATGTTTTTAGCAGATTTAATATTTATTAAAATATTAGTTAAATTTAAAATATAAAAAATAAGACTTAATTAAAAAACAAATGAATGCTAAAGATATAAAGCTTATAAAGAACAAATGATCTTAGTATCGAAAAAAAAAATTATATATAATGATAAAAAAATAAATCAACATAAAAGAAATAAAAGGATACAAAATAATATATATATATATATATACATATATATATAAATTAAAATTGACTTAGTTTACAAAAGACAAGCCAAATGATAAACTGAAATAAAACGGCCGCTACCAAATAGGAAAGAAAAAAAAAGGAACTGCGCAGAAAGAAGAAAACGCAGAGAAAAGAAATGGGAAACAGGAGAAGAGAAAAATAAAATAAAAAATAAAAAATAAAAAAGAAGATCGAGAGGAAGAGGAGAGTAAAAGAGGTCAAGCACGGAGGGACCAATAAATACAGTCGGCGTTCCGACGACGACGTCATCAGAGGTTTGAGTTCTTAATTTATACTCTCACATATCATAACATTATTTTTGTATAACACCAAAAGGTTTAATTTTTTCATTCATAACTCATTTTATAAATACAATGATTATGGAGTAAAGATAAAAGCAATACCTTAATCCTTCTTCGGTTTGTTTTTCTCTCCTATTACTCTGCTTATTTACTTCTTATTATTTTTAAGTATTTTTGTTGGTATCCGATTTCTTCTTGGTTGATTAATTTTTTTTTCAATTATAGATTAAAGTGACGAATCTGTGTCAATGACACAAGATTCAGTCCCAGTTTTTATATTGTTTTCGCAATAAAATCAAGTAACATTTGTAAAGTATAGAAATATGCAATTCATCTTTCTGATTGAGTATCAAAGTAATGAAGATAATGACTTTTTAAGACAAAAGAAGAAAAAGGAAGTAAGCTGAAAGACAGGAGAAGGTGAGCAGCAATAGAGTTCAATTTTTGTTTTCTATTTTAGAGAACATGTAACTTATCTTTTTGTTTGAGTATAGAATTAGTGAAAATAATAACTTTTTTAAGACAAAGGAAAAAAAATTGAAATGAGGGAATGGGTTATAAAGCTTAGAGTACAATCTTTGTCTTTATTTTATTATATTTTTGGGCTGTAAAATATTTGTTAAGTCAAACAAAAAGAAAGATATTAATACAATACATGGGATTGTGTAATATTTATACTATTTTTTATTTTTATACATAGGAGTGTGTAATATTTATACTATTTTTTATTTTTATAACATGTCTTTGTCCATTATATTTGTAAATAAGAAATGATAATATTAACTTATAAATTAATTGCATAGGTATTGAATGAATTCGCACATGGAAAAGCAAGAAAAAGTGAGCAAAATGGTTCATGTTATGAACCAAAAGTGGTTTCCAAATTCTCTCGAATTAATCTCCTCACATATCACTTCATGATGATATAATTAGACGGATTCTTATAATTAGTGAGATTCCACTTACCTCTTATTTTTGGATAGCCAAATGAAAGATATGTTTGAATTTGCAACCAAAATTAGACGGATACTGACACAAATACGTTAATTTAGAGATCATTTTATTTTTTTCTATTTTTAATTTTTGTTGGTAATTCAACTTTTTTTATATTGTTAATTGTCAAGAAAATGTAATTTATTCTTTATATATTTTTTTATGTTAATGCGAATTGATTGAAATTGAATTCTGATAATTATTTTCACACATTAGTTTATCTGTATAGATCTTGTATTTTGATGATGATAGTTGTTAACTTGTTACGACGTGGTAGTTATCTTTTGATATATAGTAAGGTTGAGTAAAAATAAACATATTACTTTATTATATTTTTTTGAAATTATTTTTAATGGATTAAAATTGAGGTATAACAATTATAATAAAGTTTTATATATAAAAAAAGTATAATAAAGCTAGATGGACATATATAAAACAAATCTTTTATTATTTCCTTGAATTTTATATTAATTTTTATTCTTTTATTATTTATGGAAAAAAAAATTGTGCTCTTATTTTTATATTTGTGAAGAAAATATATTAATATTATAATTAAAAAATATGTTCTCATCACAAAAGATAAAAATAGGTGCACAAGATTTTTTTTTTCATACTTTTATAGCAAATTTACACAACATGCCAAATTGATATGCAAGTGAAATCACATGGGTACGAAAATGATAATAAAGACTAAATTTGTATAAAGCTGTTGGACAATACTAAACGACTCAATGGGCAAGTAAAAAGTCATTTAGAAGCCAGATTCTAATTCATCCAAGTTAAAACCTTTACCCCGCGATAATTACTCGTAATCAAGTATAAAAATTAGACCAAGAAGCATAAATGAAAGGAAATTGTGATTCATATCAACCTTCAATGAAACAAATAAAATTTCTTGTGGAAAAAATATATAAAAAACTTTACAACTTTTTTCTAATTTTAATAAAAAATGAACAAAAAACACTTATAGTATGTACCGCAAAAATCGTTTGGAAGGTACCACAAAGAAAGATGTTTTTCTATAGATATTTCATTGTATGTTAGGTTGCAACACACGAGATTAATGATCTGCAAATGATTATCAACAAATTATAAACGGTCTATTAAATATTTTACTAAATATAAATAACACTTTACGAGTTATAAAAGTTTAGTTGTTTCACTCATATAAAAAAAACACGAACGCACAGCAACGAGAAAAAATAAAATTAAGAGCAAAAGAAGAACAAATACCAAGGAATAGCAACTAATTTTCATACAAATTTTTTTTTAGTTTAGAGACTCTTCCAATTTTTATAAACGAAGTAGTATATTGTGAGAAACGGAGCTAGAGATAATAGAGAGAACATATATCTCTTTCAACTATTATCATATATATAATATTAAAAAAAAGAAGTAAATAGTCTTTTATAAAATATGTGATATATTATCACTATAATATTTAAATTTATTAAAATTATAAACACAACCTCTAATGTATTTTTAATCGGTAATTATAAACTAAATTGACTAAAAATATATATTTGAGGTCTAGTTATTTTTAATCGGTAATTATGTCCAAGTGGATAGTTATTTTTTTTCTAAATAAATGGTAAAGAAAGAAATAAACATACATAATAAAGTTAAAAATGAAAAAGAAAAAAAAAAACTATTAGCTATCAATTGAAACACTATTTAAAATAGCATCTCAAGAAAAGTTATAAACTATTGTTAAAATTTTGTTTACCAAACACAATTCATTTGGCCAAACAAATTTGAAAGTTTATCCAATAAACTATAAACTAGTTTATCGACATTATCAAAGATAGTCTTAATATGAAGGGTCAGGAACACGAAATCCACAAACGCTTAATAAACCATATGTCATTTTGCTAAAGATCTCTTTTGGATAGTAAGATCTTTTGGATAGTAAGTAAATTCTCATGATAATTAAAACTACCTTTTGATTCTAGACTTACATCATTGTAGCATAAACCCTCTAAATATTCAAATAGCAAATAACGAGCTACAAGATCAAAATTGAGCTTCTGAATTAACAGGGGAAGGTAGTTCCTCCAGTGAAAGATTTTGTCCACAACAAAATTTATTATCAAGTGAAAGATTTTATATTTTACTTTTACTTTTTTTTAATTAAAAATAACTTTTTGTATGAAAACTTTAGAAGTATTAGTATGTTTTTGGATTGCATTGTTTTTCTAAGATTGCATTGTTTTAATTGAGGAATAAAGTTGAATTGTTACATGTGTATTTAGAGGAACGTGATATCCTGAATTAGTAATAAAAAATTTATTTTCTTGAAAACATATTTTCTTTATCTGTTAAGAATTTTGTTCAAAAACTATAGTACAAATTATTATTATTATTATTATTATTATTATTATTATTATTATTTATTGTTATTATTATATATGTTATTTCGGGGCTTAGGGTGACCCAGAGCTTGCCACCTTTACTTCTCTCTCTTCCTCTTCTTTTCCAAACCCTCCATTCTTCTTTTTCTCTCAAATCCTCCAAATACTAAAAGTTTATTAAAATCTACCAAAGCTTCCCAACAACCTTGCATGCGGGAATTCGCATTTTTCATCATTGTGAATCAACTCAAATTAGTAAAGTAGAGAAACCGTCTGCAATGGGAGTTATCCGTTGTCGCACACGAATCAAATACAATTAATAAAATATAAATAAAGGTAATAATTAGAATCGTTTTGCAAGGACTTATGATATAATAATAATAACCGAATTGAAAGTTGAAAATAAAAAAGGGGGTTTAGATTTTTGATTTAACAGATGAGCCAAACGATTAATCCATTTATTCGAGTTTCAGACCTATCAGAGATTCTACCAATGAGTTTAATTTCTATTTCATGATTTTATTCTTACTTGACTATTGAATTGATCAATCAAGCATAATCAATCCTATTTGAATTTGGTTTCTTTGATTGGAAACTGAAACTATAATTCAAGTGTCGCAATTAACGATCAAGCGTCACAAAATTATAATTAACGATCAAGCGTCGCAAAATTATAATTCAATTTAATTAGAAACTGAAACCAAATTTTGTCAAATAAATTTTATCGATCCTATTGAAATTCACTTTAAGCAATCAATATAATCAAATAAACAATAATATAATCATTGTTGAGACAAAATCTCTCTGAAATGGTTTTAATGATAACAAAATTATTAAAAATATTATGATTGTGGTTACTGACTAAGATGTACTTTTGAGTGAAATCATATAAGAAAACAGAGTATTAATCATTAAAGAAAAAAGGAGAAAAATGTAATACAAATCTGGAGGAGTGAAATTCTTGAGGATGGCCTCGTAGAGAATGATACTTCAAAACTGCAGAATATTCATCATCACCAAAACAAATGTTTTTTATTCATTAAAGAAAGGCACAATAATATTAAAGAATGAATAAATAAAAATAAAGAAGTCAAAAGGCAAAAGAATTGGTATGAGGATGGCCAGTACTATATAAGAGGATGGCAGTACTATATTGGAGGACAGTATATAAAGTCCACATCATTCCTAAATGTTGAAAGTAACCTATACTATCATGTGCAAGTGCTAAAAGAAGACCTATATGTTGGAAAACTATGACTTCTTTTTGATTAATCACAAGAGAATTAAGGTCAACTCCAACTAGTTAAACATAATTCCCTATTCTAATTATGCACCAATCATACAATTTACAAGCACAACGGAAACTTAAGATCGCATACAGGATTTATTTAAGGAGCATGCAAAACAAACAATTAAACAATGCTGAAATTTAAAGAGGAGGGATTGGAAAGATTGCACCGAATTTTATCCTGGTTCAGCTGTCCCTTGACAGCCTACATCCAGTCCTAAGATCCAACAAGATCTTAGCCTTTCCAATAGAACCTTCTTAGAATCAGTTTACAGATTTTCACACAGTGCCTCGCACCAATCTTAAACTATTCTACTCGTTCTATCTCCCCTTCCCTGAATTCCCAAGTTTAAGTCCCATAAACTTGACCAAGAATTCAGTCAAGCGTCTTCTTGTTGACAGCCCTCAACCCCGAAGAACGCCACCAGTCACAGTTGGACTTTTGCAAAGAAATTTGTTACAAAAGAGTATCACAAACTATGAAGCAAATCAAATATACAAATATCTTGATCTTGCTTCTTCCAAAAATAATCTTTCTCAAATCTGTCTTTTCCAATCTTCAATGACCACAAGTTGATTGTCCATGATTGAAAAAGGATTTCCAATTGATAATAGTTGAGAAAGAGTTATATCACGTGTTGTAGCTCTGAAAATGAATTATCACAAGTTAGTGTAATGTTCAATGAATCTGTTATTCGTTATTTGTTCTCTATGGAATAAGAATACCAAAGCAGTTTATATAGTTTCAGGAAAAACAACATATGAATCGATTTAGCCAATCCATTCATTAAAGTTATAAAGTACCCTAATCGATTTATGCAATCGATTTCGCGAATCTTGTTTTTCTTGAATCTTGAAACTGCACAACATAATCGATTTAACTAATCGATTCTTTTAAATGAGTTCTCCAGACTATGATAAAAGTGAATGTCTGAATCGATGTGCATAATCGACTTGGGATGTTTTGTTCAAACAACGAGATCAAAACAGTCGATGTATGTAATCGATTCAGCCATTACAGTCGTCTCTGTTTCTAAAACTTTTTGTGCAAATCGCTTTAGTCAATCGATTTCACTGGTTCCAGAGACACAGTGATTTTCACCAATCGATGTGCCTAACCGATTGAAAAATTAAGTCTGAAGCTCATTACAACAAGTTGGTTTAAGCAATCGATTTACCAAGTCGATTGATGCCAACTTCAATATAACAGAAGTAAGTGAGTAGATTGAGCTAATCGATTATGGATGTTCCAGACCAAGTTCTTTTGAAATATATTTTTGGTAAGTCGATTTGCCTAATCGATTTATTTTCATTGGTTTGGTTCTGGAACATTCACATTCGATTTGGTCAATCGATGTAAACAAAAATATAACATAAGATAATGATTGAATAATCGATGTGCCAAATCGACTAGTTTGCAAGGTGAGCTACTGACTTGCACATTTTCATTTTTAAAAAAGATTTCAAGTCGATTTGTCCAATCGATGTAAACTATCAGTTTAGTCTCAGTGAATTAAACAATCGATATGCCAAATCGATTTGTGGCAAACTGGCTCTCTGACTTGCACAATTTATTTTCTGATAAGTGTATCAATCGATTTACCACTTCGATTGATGGCAAGTTTGAACTTTCATAAAGTTGTGCAAATCGATTGTGCCCATCGATTGAGTAATTCCAGACAGTGAAAAAGCATTCAACCCTTGTACAAAATCGATTTTACGAATCGATTTGCTTGTAGATCTTCAAGGTTTTGTTGATTTCTTGAGTTCCAAGCAATGTTTCAAGCTTGTAGGATTGAACGGATTTTTCCTGAAATTTTCTCGATTCACACTGTTAGGTTTATTTTTACAAGTCTATATTTGTCAAGAACTTCAAAAACGAGAGAACATATGTCTAACAAATAGCCATATTTCTAACAATAAACACACCTATTGGATGCACAAGATTGGTTAAAAACCCTAATTGGAGAATAATAATCCTAGGGAGGACGAAAATGACCTAAATGTTCATCCAATGACACAAACACACCTATTGGATGCACAAGATTGGTTAAAAACCCTAATTGGACAAGATGAAGTGTAGGGAGGACGAAAATGACCTAAATGTTCATCCAATGACACAAACACACCTATTGGATGCACAAGATTGGTCAAAAACCCTAATTGGACAAGATGAAGTGTAGGGAGGACGAAAATGACCTAAATGTTCATCCAATGACACAAACACACCTATTGGATGCACAAGATTGGTTAAAAACCCTAATTGGAGAAGAATAACCCTAGGGAGGACGAAAATGACCTAAATGTTCATCCAATGACACAAACACACCTATTGGATGCACAAGATTGGTTAAAAACCCTAATTGGACAAGATTAAGTGTAGGGAGGACGAAAATGACCTAAATGTTCATCCAATGACACCAACACTCCTATTGGAGGCACAAGATTGGTTAAAAACCCTAATTGGAGAAGAATAACCCTAGGGAGGACGAAAATGACCTAAATGTTCATCCAATGACACAAACACACCTATTGGATGCACAAGATTGGTTAAAAACCCTAATTGGACAAGATTAAGTGTAGGGAGGACGAAAATGACCTAAATGTTCATCCAATGACACAAACACACCTATTGGAGGCACAAGATTGGTTAAAAACCCTAATTGGAGAAGAATAAGCCTAGGGAGGACGAAAATGACCTAAATGTTCATCCAATGACACAAACACACCTATTGGATGCACAAGATTGGTTAAAAACCCTAATTGGACAAGATTAAGTTTAGGGAGGACCAAAATGACCTAAATGTTCATCCAATGACACAAACACACCTATTGGATGCACAAGATTGGTTAAAAACCCTAATTGGAAAAGAAGAACCCTAGGGAGGACGAAAATGACCTAAATGTTCATCCAATGACACAAACACACCTATTGGATGCACAAGATTGGTTAAAAACCCTAATTGGACAAGAATAAGTGTAGGGAGGACGAAAATGACCTAAATGGTCATCCAATGACACAAACACACCTATTGGATGCACAAGATTGGTTAAAAACCCTAATTGGAGAAGATTAAGTGTAGGGAGGACGAAAATGACCTAAATCTTCATCCAATGACATAAACACACCTATTGGATGCACAAGATTGGTTAAAAACCCTAATTGGACAAGAATAACCCTAGGGAGGACGAAAATGACCTAAATGTTCATCCAATGACACAAATGTCGGTGATTATGACCTCTGATTCTCTTAAGAATTATGCAGAGTGAAATCTAATCTAATATGAATGCACAGCGGATTACAAGATTCAATTATTATTTCACACCAAATTGAATTACGGTCCCTAATTAACAATACTAATGAATGTCAAAAATACATGGATCATGTTCACTATGGAGAAATGCATTTGTCAAGTTTGATTATTATGAATGCGTGTTTACATGCAATTATTATCAAGACAATTAATCAATGTTCCAAACAAATAATTGCTGAAATGTAAACAAGATAAGGGAAGAAAGGTATACGCAGTGATTTATCCTGGTTCAGCTGTTCCTTGACAGCCTACATCCAGTCCCAAGATCCAACAAGATCTCAGCCTTTCCAATAGAACCTTTTTAGAATCAGTTTACAGATTTTCACACAGTGCCTCGCACCAATCTTAAACTATTCTACTCGTTCTATCTTCCCTTCCCTGAATTCCCAAGTTTAAGTCCCATAAACTTGACCAAGAATTCAGTCAAGCGTCTTCTTGTTGACAGCCCTCAACCCCGAAGAACGCCACCAGTCGCAGCTGGATTTTCGCAAAGAAATTTGTTACAAAAGAGTATCACAAACTATGAAGCAAATCAAATATACAAATATCTTGATCTTGCTTCTTCCAAAAATAATCTTTCTCAAATCTGTCTTTTCCAATCTTCAATGATCACAAGTTGATTGTCCATGATTGAAAAAGGATTTTCAATTGATAATAGTTGAGAAAGAGTTATATCACGTGTTGTAGCTCTGAAAATGAATTATCACAAGTTAGTGTATTGTTCAATGAATCTGTTATTCGTTATTGGTTCTCTTTGGAATAAGAATACCAAAGCAGTTTATATAGTTTCAGGAAAAACAACATATGAATCGATTTAGCCAATCCATTCATTAAAGTTATAAAGTACCCTAATCGATTTATGCAATCGATTTCGCGAATCTTGTTTTTCTTGAATCTTGAAACTGCACAACATAATCGATTTAACTAATCGATTCTTTTAAATGAGTTCTCCAGACTATGATAAAAGTGAATGTCTGAATCGATGTGCATAATCGACTTGGGATGTTTTGTTCAAACAACGAGATCAAAACAGTCGATGTATGTAATCGATTCAGCCATTACAGTCGTCTCTGTTTCTAAAACTTTTTGTGCAAATCGCTTTAGTCAATCGATTTCACTGGTTCCAGAGACACAGTGATTTTCACCAATCGATGTGCCTAACCGATTGAAAAATTAAGTCTGAAGCTCATTACAACAAGTTGGTTTAAGCAATCGATTTACCAAGTCGATTGATGCCAACTTCAATATAACAGAAGTAAGTGAGTAGATTGAGCTAATCGATTATGGATGTTCCAGACCAAGTTCTTTTGAAATATATTTTGGTAAGTCGATTTGCCTAATCGATTTATTTTCATTGGTTTGGTTCTGGAACATTCACATTCGATTTGGTCAATCGATGTAAACAAAAACATAACATAAGACAATGATTGAATAATCGATGTGCCAAATCGACTAGTTTGCAAGGTGAGCTACTGACTTGCACATTTTCATTTTTAATAAGATTTCAAGTCGATTTGTCCAATCGATGTAAACTATCAGTTCAGTCTTAGTGAATTAAACAATCGATATGCCAAATCGATTTGTGGCAAACTGGCTCTCTGACTTGCACAATTTATTTTCTGATAAGTGTATCAATCGATTTACCAATTCGATTGATGGCATGTTTGAACTTTCATAAAGTTGTGCAAATCGATTGTGCCCATCGATTGATTAATTCCAGACAGTGTAAAAACATTCAACCCTTTTACAGAATCGATTTTACGAATCGATTTGCTTGTAGATCTTCAAGGTTTTGTTGATTTCTTGAGTTCCAAGCAATGTTTCAAGCTTGTAGGATTGAACGGATTTTTCCTGAAATTTTCCCAATTCACACTGTTAGGTTTATTTTTACAAGTGTATGTTTGTCAAGAACTTCAAAAACGAGAGAACATATGTCTAACAAATAGCCATATTTCTAACAATCTCCCCCTTTTTGATTTAATTGACAAACATGCAATTTTTATAAACTTGAGAAACATTTCAAGGGAATATGCTGAAATAAAACTGTTGTAAAGCTCCCCCTGAATATGTGTACCAAGTTATAAAAACTTCCAAGTGGTAAAAACTTCTTTCTCCCCCTTTTGTTAAATAAGTCAAAAAGGATAAAAAAAAATAACCACAATTTTGCTCCCCCTGAGATGGTAGCAAAAGAATTTCTGAAAAACTTGGATTAGTAACAGGTGCACTATATTTATTATGATTATAACAAAAAAAATTTATATCAGTGCAATAATCAGAATTAAAAACATAGTATGGCACGCATTTGAAGTCATGAAGATGAAATGAAATGAAATGCAATGCAACGATTAACACAAGCAATTAACTTCAAAAACACTTATATTCATTTAATCAACAGAGTACAACCAACAAAAGAACAAAATTACACAGAAAAACAACATAGATAAACAAACACCAAAAAGAAACTAAGGTCCTAAACATCTATGATTGGCTGATCCTCATTATTAGCAGGGGATGAGGTTGAGACCGCTGTATTACCCTCAGCAGGTGTCTCCTCAACATGAGTCACAGCAACCTCTACATGAGTAGGAGTAGCCTCTTCAGCCGCTTGCCTTCCAATTTCAGCAACATCGCTGAAGGACAACTTAATGCCCAGATGTTCCTGAATTGCTGCTATGTCCTGTGCCATCTGATTCTGGTTGGCTTGGATCTCCTGAATTGCAGCATTCATCCTTACATTCAGCTCCTCCATTTTGGAGTTGTGAGTCGCCTGAGCTGCCATAAACTCAAGGAGTTTAGAGAGGACCTCAGACCCAGCTGAAACAGGCTCAGCAGCAGGTGGTTCAACACTTGGCTGGGTTGGTTCAGCAGTAGCTTGAGGTCTACTCCAAATTCCATTCAGCTTACGTAGCTGCATTTGGTTCACAATGGATTCACCAAATGTCAGAATGGTTTTGGACACTTCTTCACCCTTTAGAGAGACCTTGAAGTGGGTGAGAATCTTAGTGATTAGCTGTGGATAAGGAAGCACCAACTTGCTTTGTGCTGCTTCCTGCATGTGGCGAAGCACAATCCATGCCCAACTCATCTTGAGTTCCTTGCATAGACCCCACAACAACACTATGTCCAACCTCTGGACAACTGCATGATTTCCGGAGCGTGGGACGAGCATCCGGGTGAGAGCATACATCAACATACGTTGCTGAACCTTCATCTGGCCGATAGGAAGTGAAACGGATTCCACAAAGCCTTCAACCATCAGGTCCTGCACGACTTGTTGCCTCTCCAGAGTCTCTTCCCAGCCGTCATCAGCAGCGTCAGCTTCGGTGCTGCCATCGACAGAGTTTCCATGGTACTGAAGTCCCGACAGGTTCGAGAACTCCTCGTATGTCATGGAAATTTTCTTGCCTTTCACCGTTGCTTTGAAACCAGAATCCGTCATTTTGAAAGTGGAGTAAAATGCCCGGATCAGGTTTGGATAAGCATCGAGAGAACAGGATAGAAAATCTTCCAAACCATGAAATCTGAGATGGTTTTGAAAGGTAAAACCATCACTGTCGAAGTACTGGAAGTCCAAAACTCTTGCTTCATGAATCTTGCGCTTGATGAACGCTTGAGGAAGCTTGAATTCCTCAGTTGACTTGCTTTGAGTGGCCTTTGGTGTAGGTGTTCCTTTATTCTGTGGTGTAGATTTCTTCTGTGGAGTTGAAGAAGTAACCTTCTTCTTCTTTTTCTTCTGGATTACCTCCTTCATCGCATCAGCCAACAATTTTTCAGTTGGAGGGTCCTTCCTTTTCTTTGATTTCCCTTGGTCTACAGCAATACTTTTGCCTTTGTCTTGTGCTGAAATCTTGTGTGTTGGAATGGAAACCCGTTTTGAAAGAGTTGGTGGTGGTGATGGTGTACCTGAAGAAGATGAAGTGGAGGGTGTAGAAGGTGATGTACGCTTGACTCTTGCCATTTTTAGATATTTGGGATTAATCTGAAGTAGAGTGGGAAAAGAGTAAGGTTGAGAAGATCAGAACAAGAGGAGAAAACTGGGATTGCAGAGGTTTGAGAGCTGAAAAGAGTGTGAGTCGATGTTGTGGTTATACTGCTGGGTATGTGAATCGATTTCCCAAATTGATTTAGTTACCGTTGCTGGGGAAGATCAAAAGACACGTAACGGCTAGTAAAAAGAAACTCTGTAACGGTAATAATGTCAGTCGATTACCCAAATCGATGTTCACAATTACTTAATCGATTTCCCAAATCAATTTCGTATCAGTCCAGAAGCTTCAAATGACAGTTTAGGTAGAACTTCATCTCAGCATCGATTTCCCACATCGATTCCTTTGAGTGAAGAACTGATCAGGTTGAACACAAATCGATTACCCACGTCGATTTCGACTTAGTTTAGAAAACTTACAAATCATACCAGAAACTCACTTTTCACAGCATCGATTACCGAAATCGATTCTTTTTAAAAAGAAACTCAAACCAATTCTGACAATCGATTTCCCAAATCGATTTCGAGCTTGTTCAGAAATCTTTCCTATCAGTCCAGAGACTGAGTTGCAAGAGCATCGATTGTCCAAATCGATTATTTTAAATGAAGATTTCAACCATACATAACACAATCGCTTTTCCAAATCGACTTCGAGTCATAAACTTAAGAAAAATAGACATATTATGGGTCAAGTCGACTAGTGCAATCGATTTTGTAAACATATTTTCCTGTGTAACCACAGGATAATCGATTGTTCCAGTCGATTAGACACATAACTCAGATCTGATTAGGATCTATTATGCCTAGTTTCATCCTTATATGATGGAAGCTTTCCTTTGGCAAGGCTTTGGTGAATATGTCAGCTAACTGCTCAGTTGTGTTGACATACTCTAACTTGATGTTGCCACTTTGAAACTGATCTTGGATGAAGTGATGACGAATCTCAATGTGCTTGGTCCTGGAATGCATAACTGGATTCTTAGTGATGCTGATCGCACTTGTGTTGTCGCACAAGATGGGAACAGTTCCGAAGTCCACGCCGAAATCTAACAAATGCTGCTTCATCCACATGATCTGAGCACAGCAACTACCAGCTGCAATGTATTCAGCTTCAGCTGTTGACAAGGCAACACTGGTTTGTTTCTTGCTGAACCAAGATACAAGTGAATTACCTAGCAAATGACAAGTACCAGAGGTACTTTTCCTATCCAATTTGCAACCTGCAAAGTCTGAATCCGAGTAACCTACCAAAGAACAAGTTGATCCCTTTGGATACCACAATCCAAGGCTCCTAGTCCCAACTAAATACCGGAAAATCCTCTTAACCGCACTAAGGTGAGACTCTTTAGGATTAGATTGATACCTCGCACACATGCAAACGCTGAACATAATGTCAGGCCTGCTTGCTGTGAGATATAACAATGATCCTATCATGCCTCTATACCTTGAAACATCCACTGGTTTGCCTAGGTCATCTTTATCTAAAAGGTTTCCTTGACTCATAGGAGTATCTATGGGCTTGAAGCTATCAAATGAAAATTTCTTTATTAAGTCATTACAATACTTTGTTTGGCTAATAAAGATACCTTGTTTAGATTGATTAATTTGAAATCCCAAAAAGTATGACAGTTCACCCATCATAGACATTTCAAATTGACCTTTCATCAACTTTTCAAAATTTTTACACAACTGGTCATTTGTTGATCCAAAGATTATGTCATCCACATAAACTTGGACCAGCAAGATATCTTTGCCATTAGTTTGAATGAAAAGAGTTTTGTCAACTTTGCCTCTTAAAAAGTTTTGGTTAATGAGGAAGTTGCTCAGTTTTTCATACCAAGCTCTAGGGGCATGTTTCAATCCATAGAGAGCTTTTGTTAGTTTAAACACATGGTTAGGAAAATCTGGATTCTCAAATCCAGGTGTTTGACTAACATATACCTCCTCATGGATTTCACCATTCAAAAAAAAGCACTTTTAACGTCCATTTGAAATAGCTTAAAGTCCATAATACTAGCATAAGCCAGAAGAATCCTAATAGCCTCTAACCTAGCTACAGGGGCGTAGGTTTCGTCGAAGTCTATCCCTTCTTCCTGACTATAACCCTTGGCTACTAGCCTAGCTTTGTTCCTTGTGATCACACCATTCTCATCTAGTTTGTTTCTAAAAACCCACCTAGTTCCTATGATGTGCTTATTCTCAGTTTAGGTACTAGCTGCCACACTTGGTTTCTCTCAAACTGGTTCAACTCCTCTTGCATAGCAAGTATCCACTCACTATCTAGCAAGGCTTCCTTAATGGTCTTAGGCTCAATCTGAGATACAAAGGCTGCTAGGTTACAAAATTGTCCAAGGTTCCTTCTAGTAGCTACCCCTTTGGAGATGTCACCTATGATGTTATCTATGAGATGGTTTCTATTGAACTTCCACTCCTTAGGTAACTCTTCTATTCTAATAGGTTCAACACACTCACTATTTGCTGGAGGTACAGGTTCTTTGGGTTCTAAAGGGTCAGAATCTATATCTTCATCTAAGGGGGCATTAACAATAGTAGGAGTATTGTTCAAGTTTTCTTTAAAAGTTTCATCAAATTTCACATGAACAGATTCTTCTATTGTTTTTGTCCTCTTGTTATAGATTCTATAGGCTTTGCTAGTTTGGAAATAACCTAGAAAGATACCCTCATCTGCCTTGGGATCAAACTTGCCTAGGTGTTCTTTACCATTATTCAAGACAAAGCACTTGCAACCAAACACTCTAAAGTAAGCAATATTAGGCTTTCTACCCTTGAACAACTCATAAGGAGTTTTCTTAAGTATTGGCCTAATCAAAACCCTGTTGACAACATGTGTGGCAGTGTTAATTGCATCAGCCCAGAAATACTTGGGAGTATTTGAATCTCTCAACATGGTCCTAGCTAACTCCTCTAGGGACCTATTCTTCCTCTCTACAACACCATTTTGCTGTGGTGTTCTAGGGGCAGAATACATATGTTGAATGCCATTTTCTTCACAAAACTTGTCAAAAGAATCATTTTGGAATTCCCCTCCATGATCACTTTTGATAGAAATAATTTTCTGACTTGTTTCATTTTGAACCAAGTTTGCAAACTTTTTGAAAACAGAAAATGTGTCACTTTATGAGTTAGAAAATAAGTCCAAGTAAATCTAGAATAGTCATCAATTAACACAAATCCATACAGGTTGCCACCAAAGCTTCTAATCTGAGATGGTCCAAACAAATCCATGTGGATAAGTTGCAAAACCCTATTGGTTTTGACCATATCAACTGGGGGAAAAGTAGACTTAACAAGCTTACTCTTCACACAAGAATCACACAGCCTATCTTTAGAAAACTTTCTATTGGGAAGGCCTATGACCAGCTGTTTGCTAACAAGTCTATTTAAATGATCTACATGAATGTGTGCAATGCGTTTGTGCCATAACCATGTTTCATCAGCATTAGATAGTAAGCAACAGGTAGAATCAGTAGGCATAGTATTCAAGTCCAGCATGTAAATGTTATTAATTCTATCACCTACTAATTTCATGCTTTTATCATGCTTGTTCTCAATTATGCAAGAAAGTGGTGAAAAGCTTACTTGAAATCCATTGTCACATAGCTGACTTATACTTAGAAGATTATGTTTCAGTCCTTCCACATATAAGACATTTTTAATAATGACAGTTGATTCGTTTCCGATGTTACCTTCACCGCATATTTTGCCTTTATTGTTATCTCCATATTTTACAAATCCATCTTCTTTTAAATTCAGGGACAGAAACATTGATTTGTCCCCTGTCATGTGCTTTGAGCATCCACTATCAAGATACCATTGGTGTTTAGTGGATCTCAAGCATACCTGCAATACAATTAGAAAATGTATTTAGGTCCCCAATTCACATTGGGTCCTGGGGGGTCAGTTTTACCATCTTTTGTCTTAATTCTCCAAATCTGTTTGTATCCTCTATTTGCAAGTCTTTTTAATTTGCAGTTGTAGACAAAATGTCCTTTTCTACAACAAAAGTGACAGTAGAGGAGACATACTGTTTTGGTTTGACAAAAGCATTATGCATGTGGCTAGGTTTCACAAATTTTTGGTTATGATTAACATTTCCATATCCTATGCCATGTTTGTTTTTATTATGATTAGCATGCATATTCTTGTTATATCCAAGTCCAGATTTTATGTTGACACTTCTCTGGTTGCTAAGAATATTATTCAATTTATCTTTGCTACTTGAAAGTTTCAATAAATCTGACTTTAATAATGCAACAGAATTCTCAAGTTCAATGCATTTGGCAGATTTTTCATGCGAGTCCTTTTTCAATTGTTCACACAAGTCCTCAATATTCCTATAATCAGTTTTCATTTGATCATGCAACATGCATTGTTGTTCAAGCATTTTCTTGGTATTAATTAATTGCTTAACAGATTTAACATATTCATCATGCAATTCATTAAATGCATCTTGCAGTTCATCAAAAGAAGGATTATATTGGGAATTTACCTCGCTTTCTGATTCCGAATCCGTATTAGCCATGAGACACAGATTAGCTTCTTCAGTTTCTGAAGATGTAGAGGATTCTTCATTGTCATTCCATGCAACATATGCTTTTCTGTTTTTCCGGACTGGTTCCTTGCCTTTAGTTTTGGAATTTCTGTTCTTGTTCTGCAGCTTGTAACAATCAGCCTTGATATGACCAGTTTTTCCACACTCATAACATGTGATTGCTTTACTGTCATTGTTCTTTAAGTTGGATTGTTTTCTGAATTTACTGTCTTTTCTTTTTAGAAATTTCTTAAACTTTTTGACAAGTAGTCCAAGTTCAGGTTCCTCATCATCTTCACTGCTAGATTCATCTGAGCTGCTCTCATGTTCAGATTTGGACTGACTTGTTTGAGCCTTCAATGACAACCCTTTTCGTTTTCTGTCACCTAGTTCAGCTTCACTGAGTCTATGTAGTTCCATTTCATGTTCCCTCAGTTTTCCAAACAATGTAGCTATTGTCATATTGGCAAGGTCTTTAGACTTAGCAATGGCAGTTATTTTGGGTTGCCATTCTCTTGACAAACACCTCATGACTTTTCCTATCTGCTGTTCATTATCCACAATTTTTTCCAGGGCATGTAGATTGTTGATAATGTGGGTGAATCTGGTTTGTAGATCATTTATAGATTCATCTTTCTTCATGCAGAAAAGTTCATACTCGTGCATAAGTGTATTTGTTCTTGCTCGTTTGACATCTGTAGTACCTTCATGTGTTTCTTGCAAAGTGTCCCACATTTCCTTTGCAGTCTTGCAGTTTGACACTCTGAAGAATTCTTCTGCACTTAAAGCTGATGTTATGATATTCTTCGCTTTAGCATTGTAACCTACTTTCTTTTTGTCATCATCAGACCAGTCAGCTCTTGGTTTGATAATGCATGATGATCCATCAATACCTACAATTTTAGGAATGTAAGGACCATTTTCCATTGCATCTAAAATGTCCAGCCCACATGCTTCCAGAAAGATAAGCATTCTCTCTTTCCAGTACATGTATGCTGTACCATTAAAGGCAGGGGGTCTGGTTAGAGATGCTCCTTCTCCTAGAAAATCCAAAGAAGTCATTTTCTTTTTATGAGTTTTTCTCAAGAAAAAGTCAGGCTCAGATGCCAATTGTTGGAAAACAATGACTTCTTTTTGATTAATCACAAGAGAATTAAGATCAACTCCAACTAGTTAAACATAATTCCCTATTCTAATTATGCACCAATCATACAATTTACAAGCACAGCGGAAACTTAAGATCGCATACAGGATTTATTTAAGGAGCATGCAAAACAAACAATTAAACAATGCTGAAATTTAAAGAGGAGGGATTGGAAAGATTGCACCGAATTTTATCCTGGTTCAGCTGTCCCTTGACAGCCTACATCCAGTCCTAAGATCCAACAAGATCTTAGCCTTTCCAATAGAACCTTCTTAGAATCAGTTTACAGATTTTCACACAGTGCCTCGCACCAATCTTAAACTATTCTACTCGTTCTATCTCCCCTTCCCTGAATTCCCAAGTTTAAGTCCCATAAACTTGACCAAGAATTCAGTCAAGCGTCTTCTTGTTGACAGCCCTCAACCCCGAAGAACGCCACCAGTCGCAGTTGGATTTTTGCAAAGAAATTTGTTACAAAAGAGTATCACAAACTATGAAGCAAATCAAATATACAAATATCTTGATCTTGCTTCTTCCAAAAATAATCTTTCTCAAATCTGTCTTTTCCAATCTTCAATGACCACAAGTTGATTGTCCATGATTGAAAAAGGATTTCCAATTGATAATAGTTGAGAAAGAGTTATATCACGTGTTGTAGCTCTGAAAATGAATTATCACAAGTTAGTGTAATGTTCAATGAATCTGTTATTCGTTATTTGTTCTCTATGGAATAAGAATACCAAAGCAGTTTATATAGTTTCAGGAAAAACAACATATGAATCGATTTAGCCAATCCATTCATTAAAGTTATAAAGTACCCTAATCGATTTATGCAATCGATTTCGCGAATCTTGTTTTTCTTGAATCTTGAAACTGCACAACATAATCGATTTAACTAATCAATTCTTTTAAATGAGTTCTCCAGACTATGATAAAAGTGAATGTCTGAATCGATGTGCATAATCTACTTGGGATGTTTTGTTCAAACAACGAGATCAAAACAGTCGATGTATGTAATCGATTCAGCCATTACAGTCGTCTCTGTTTCTAAAACTTTTTGTGCAAATCGCTTTAGTCAATCGATTTCACTGGTTCCAGAGACACAGTGATTTTCACCAATTGATGTGCCTAACCGATTGAAAAATTAAGTCTGAAGCTCATTACAACAAGTTGGTTTAAGCAATCGATTTACCAAGTCGATTGATGCCAACTTCAATATAACAGAAGTAAGTGAGTAGATTGAGCTAATCGATTATGGATGTTCCAGACCAAGTTCTTTTGAAATATATTTTGGTAAGTCGATTTGCCTAATCGATTTATTTTCATTGGTTTGGTTATGGAACATTCACATTCGATTTGGTCAATTGATGTAAACAAAAACATAACATAAGACAATGATTGAATAATCGATGTGCCAAATCGACTAGTTTGCAAGGTGAGCTACTGACTTGCACATTTTCATTTTTAATAAGATTTCAAGTCGATTTGTCCAATCGATGTAAACTATCAGTTCAGTCTTAGTGAATTAAACAATCGATATGCCAAATCGATTTGTGGCAAACTGGCTCTCTGACTTGCACAATTTATTTTCTGATAAGTGTATCAATCGATTTACCAATTCGATTGATGGCATGTTTGAACTTTCATAAAGTTGTGCAAATCGATTGTGCCCATCGATTGATTAATTCCAGACAGTGTAAAAACATTCAACCCTTTTACAGAATCGATTTTACGAATCGATTTGCTTGTAGATCTTCAAGGTTTTGTTGATTTCTTGAGTTCCAAGCAATGTTTCAAGCTTGTAGGATTGAACGGATTTTTCCTGAAATTTTCTCAATTCACACTGTTAGGTTTATTTTTACAAGTGTATGTTTGTCAAGAACTTGAAAAATGAGAGAACATATGTCTAACAAATAGCCATATTTCTAACACTATATATCATTCTTGTATGAATGAAAACAATGTAGAGTCAATCTACAGAAAGGAAACAACAAACAAGCCAAAAATTGAAGCCTTCACATGTCTTGAAGAAAGGAATTCTAAACCACGTGCAAGAGGATGGTTGTATCATGTACGAGGATGGTTCTATATTGTCAACATCATTCTCAAAAGTTGAAAACGACCTAGCACTTCAATGTTCAGAAAGGTTGTAGCACACAAAGTCAAAGATATACCCTTACATGTCTTGAAGAATGAGAAAAGAAAAGGACAACTCAAAGATCAAGTTCCAAGGAGTTTGATCCTCTTGCTCGAGGATGGACTGAGTCAGTCCAAGGACAACTGGATGGCAGTTCTGGAAATATGATGAAAGGCCTTACACTTTTTGAATTGACTTTTAAACATTCATAACGAGTTTGGCACATGGAAGGATCATCATAAGACTTCTATAAAAAGCAGCAAGCTCTTCATCATCAAACACACACCAACATTGCATTAAAAGATCAAGTATCTTCATGCTATCAAGAATGAACATCCATCCTCTTTTCATACTTTCTATAATACTACATTAGATCTTTGGAATATCATTTTAGAAAGTGTTTAAGAAAAGAGAAACAATCACAACCATATCACTTTGTAATTTCCACGTGAGTTACACTTGGAAATATTTGAAACTTGATTGTAAGCTTGGTGAGGATAAAGAATACACAAAGTATAATCATCCTCTGTGAGAGGTTGATCAGTTTGAACATTAGTGAAATCTCACAAGTGTGTGAGGAATGGACGTAGCATTCATTGGGTGAACTAGTATAAAAGTTATGTGTGTCATTCTTTACATTTTCTCTTTCTTTTGCTCAACTCTAATTTAAAGGTTTAAATAACCATCCTCGAGTTTGCATCCTCTCTAAGAGGATAGTTTTTAAAACACGTGAAAATTATTTTTAAACAACAAAATCCCTATTCAACCCCCTTTCTAGTGATATTTAGCTAAATCGATTGGTATCAGAGCAAGGTTCTCTATAAAACTACATCTAATAGTGTAAGAGAAAAAGATCCAAAAGGATAAATGTCAAAAGCTAAGTTTATTCCTAAAGGAAGATCATCCAGCCGACCTTCCTATTTTGATGGCACATATTACTACCATAGGAAAGGTAAGATGAGACTATTTCTCATATCACAAGACAACAACATGTGGTCTATGGTTGAAAATGGGGATCACATTATCAGAACCAGCAACACAGATGCAACCTCTGATGAGAAACCTCAAGCACAGTGGACGGCAGATGAAAATGCAAAGGTACTCCTAAACTCTAAAGCTCATTTATTTCTAACGTGTGCTTTGAGCAGGGAAGAGTATGATAGAATTGAAGAGTGCAAAAAGGCTAAGGAGCTCTGGGATACTCTAAGGATCCATCATGAAGGATCAAGTCATGTAAAAGACGCAAGATTTGACATGGGAGTAAGACATTTCGAGCTATTCGAAATGAAGGAGGAGGAAACCATTGATGAAATGCTCTCAAGGTTAACAATCATATTGAACAACTTGAGATCTCTTGGAAAGGTATACTCCGTTCAAGAAAGGATAAGAAAAATCCTAAGGAGTTAACCAAAAGAATGGAGGCCAATGGTAACTGCTATTATAGAAGCAAGAGACTTGGCCAACATGAAATTAGAAGATTTAGTTGGAACTATAAGAGCTCATGAACCATTATTGCTGGCAAACAAACCAAGCAGAAAAGGAAAAATGATTGCTCTAAAAACAAGTCAAATATAAAGTTCATCCTCTAAGAAGATTGAAGATGTCATGAAAACGGAAAGCTCAGAGTACCCTCTATCTGAGGAAGAGGATGAACTGGCTATGATCTAATCATTGGGAATACTACCGATGGTGTTAGAACCAGAAGTTCTCTAAGGCAAAACACTATCAAGATGGCCATGATATCACAAGTTGAACCCAAAACAAGTGATCAAGCTATTTGTGACAAATCATGGGTTGAAGCTATGATGGAGGAGCTTTCACAGTTTGAAAGGAACAAAGTGTGGAATCTTGTGCCCTGTCCTCTGGAAAAATCTATATTGGAAGTAAACGAATATTTAGAAGAAAAAAAAACTGAATCAGGATGGAGAAGTCATTAGAAATAAAGCAAGATTAGTGGCACAAGGTTACAACCAACAAGAAGGAATTGATTATGATGAAACATTCGCACCCATAGAAAGACTTAAAGCAATAAGAATCCTCTTAGCTTATGCTACTCATAAAAGTATCAAACTATTCCAAATGGATGTCAAAAGTGCCTTTTTGAATGGGTTCTTAAATTAGGAGGTATAGGTTCACCAACCTCTTGGGTTTGAGGATGAAAAGAAGCTTAACCATTTGTTCAAACTCTCAAAAGCTCTTTATGGATTAAAGCAAGCTCCTCGAGCTTGGTACGAGAGGTTAAGTATTTTTTTAAAAGAGAATGGATTCTTAAGAGAACAAATTGATACCACTCTTTTCAAGAAAACTTTTAAGGAGGATTTGTTGATTGTTCAAATATATGTAGATGACATAATATTTGGATCCACAAATGAAAAGATGTGTAAAGATTTCTCAAACCTCATGAAAAGTGAGTTTGAGATGAGTATGATGGGAGAATTAAAATTCTTCCTTGGTTTGCAAATTAAACAACTAGAGGACGACATTTTTATATCTCAAGATAAATACGCCAATGATTTACTTAGCAAATATAACATGAGTTCAGCCAAGAGTATGAGAACTCCTATGCACCCATCCTCCATGCTCCACAAAGATGATGATCGAACTCCAATATCTGGAAAAAAAAGTACATAGGGATGATTGGATATTTGTTATACTTAACAGCTAGTAGACCTTGCATAGTCTTTGCAGTAGGTCTTTGTGCAAGATTTCAATCCTCCTCTAAAGAATCTCATCTCACAACAGTAAAGAGGATTTTGAGGTATCTTGTTGGCACAATCAATCTGGGAATTTGGTACAAAAAATGTTCAAATCTTGACCTCATAGCTTATGGTGATGCCGACTATGCAGGAGACAGAGTTGAAAAGAAGAGCACAAGTGGAGCTTGCAAATTTTTTGGTAAATCTCTGATAAGTTGGTCATGCAAAAAACATAGTACCATTGCTCTTTCAACTATAGAGGTTGAATATATATCAGCTACACAATGCTACTCACAATTACTATGGATAAAAAATCAACTAGAGGATTACTCTATAAGGTACGCAAAAATTCTCATCCTCTGTGATAATACAAGTGCAATAAATCTTTCAAAAAAATCTCATTCAACATTCTAGATCTAAGCACATTGAAATTAACCATCATTTAATAACAAATCATGTTCAAAAAGGAGATATAGAACTAATTTTTATTGACACTGAAAATCAGTTAGTAGATATTTTTACCAAACCTCTCAAGGAGGATCGGTTCAAAAATATCATAGAGAAACTCTCAATCATTAATTTGCCCAAAATTATTTGATTAATCTTTTTTATGCACCAATATTATATAAACAAAAGATCAGTTGTTTTATATAAACAAATTTTTAGAAAAAGATCAAAGGTTGGGAGGATGTCAATAAACACCAGAGGACACAATGTCCATTTTGGTGTAACTTCCTCTTGTCACGTCAGACAAGAAAATGCATGCGCCTCCTTCCATTGGCTAGCATATGTGGCGCTGCATCCTTGATTTCGCTCTGCATTAAATGCATCAACGGTTCCACGAACCTAGCCTGTCTCATCCATCATCACCCTAACCTCCTAGGAAAAAGACTAACTTAACTACCCCCTTCTCCAAACGGTTACTCTCGTTCAAACTCCATCCTCCTCTACTTAATCATCCCTCCTCTCTCTCTTTCTTCTTCCTCAACCTTCACCATAGGAAAAAACTCTCACTCATTTGTAAGCATTCCACTCCAATTTTTTTCACAAATGGCTCGCACCAAAGTATCTGTAAAATGCAAAATTACTGCTCAAACCTCAGATGATACGCTAGACTATTACTCTATCACATAATCGGATAGTCACAAAAAAGATCACCCAGAAACCACTCATCATGAACCTTTGAATGTCATTCCTCTTCCATTGCAATATGAAAATATTCCTTCACGATCTTCTTATCTTAAAACCACAAAAACATCATCCTCCCCCGCTCCCATAAGACGATCCTCCAGGATTATGTCTGGAGTTGCTTCATCATGAAAGACGCTTCCTCAGGACAACATCCTTCATGTTGTCAACTCTAATGATTCTGAAAAAACACTCTCTTCTAAATCCACACCTCAACCACCTCCTGCAAAAACCACCTCCAAAACTCCAATCCCTAAAACGACTAAACTTCCTTCACAAAAACCATCATCCTCCTCTACAAATTTTTTTGAAAATAATCCACTATTTCATTCGACCGAATTGGAGACTAACTAAGTTTAAAAATGGCAAAACAAATATGTGGTCAATGGAAAAATCATTGACCTTGCTGATCTCAAACAAGGAGGATTTAACGTGCAAGAAATTTTTGACCAAGTTTGATGGACCTCCTTTTTACGCATCAATAAACCCCATTATCCTCGTCTTGTAAGAGCCTTTTATGCTGCTTGTAACATCCCAAATTAAGGAATTAAAAATAATTAGAATTTTAAAATATTCTAATTTATAGTATTAATATGCATAAAATAAGGTAACAATAGTAAGTTGTTGTTTGTTTGAGAATGTAATAATAGGAAGTTTATTTCGTTTGTTAACGGTTTATGTGAAATAAATATTAACAAACAAGTTGTTATAACAAACTTTTACTACTTGATTATCTATTATTAAGGAGTCAAACAAAACCAAATAAACAATCCTATATGAATTCAATATGTATTCATTTTATTTGTAACAACCAAGAGTTTAGTGGGGCAAATATAGGATACCTAATCAAACTATCTTATAAATATTTAATTATAAATAGATACAAAGAAGAAAATAAAATAAAATATAAAACTCAATAGAAAGAACTATATATGCCACCATAAAGCGGAGCGAAAGAATGATTGCGTTTGCAGTAGCAGCGGGTAGTAACGACTAAAACATACCAAATTTTTTATAAAAGAACGCTTCAAGAGGTGAGTAATCACACCCTTTAAACTTTCATGGTACATTTATTTTGGAAATTTAGAATGGAAAAAGAGTTAGATATTATGGATGGTATTTTCTTATAAAAATATATTTTGTCGAAAACCTAACTCTATTAAAATTGAGATTTTATAAATTGTAATAATAGATTATGAATTGATTTGTTTACTATTGCTTGTTGGATTATTGTCTTGCAAGAGCCTTCTATGCTGCTTCAAATGGTTCAAAAGGCACCGCTGGTTTTAGTATGGTACTAAAAGGGGTGTTGGGAAAAACAGCAGCATAAGTTTAAAAAAATCAAGACACAATCACAACACAAGAATATAACGTGGAAACTCCAAAACCGGAGAAAAAACCACGGCCGCTGCCTAAACCGGCAACCAGAGAATTAACACTATGTGAAAATTGTTACAACACATAGACTTCTCTCAGAGAATTAACAGTATGTGAAAATTGTTACAACACATAGACTTCTCTCACTCACACCCAACACCCCAGTACAACCACACTCTTACAAAGCAAATATTTAAACTAAGTCAGATACAAGCTTAAAGTGCTACATGCTGACTGGTGCTGGTGCGTTTGAAAACAAAGGACCAAAACCCAATATATAGCCTTGGCCTTCTCCTTATTTTCCCACTCTAAAGGATGTGGGACTTGCAATCAACCCCAACAATCTCCACCTTGATTGTAAGAGTTACAGCTTCTGCTTCCGTTGTCTTACCGACAATCATACTCCACCATAAAAAGTACACTTCACTTGGAACTAAATCATCCCAAGAATTTTCTCCACTTGGAACTAAACAATTCCAAGAATTTTCTCCACTTGAAACTAAACCATTCCAAGAATTTTCTCCACTTGGAACTAAACCATTCCAAGAATTTTCTCATGTCGAAACCTTGCTGAAATTTATGGTGCAACTCCCATGTTGACTTCCAGGAAGTTCTTCAGCCATCGACACATCACCACACACCTTGCATCAATGCCAACCAATGCCTGTGTGCTGTTCTGAATCCGCTAGCAATAACTTGTCCTTTTTCATGGTATAGCGGAAATACCATAAGGACAAACGGGAGACCTTGCTAGCACTTGTCTCAGAGTCTTCTTCAGATACTGCTCCACCTGAAAATTTCTCTTCACATACCTTGTGTAATCCTGATTGTATAAGCACATCCTTGACTTGTACTTTCCACAAGCCAAAGTTGATTCTTCCATCAAACTTCTCTATGTCAAACTTCATAACGCTTGAATAAGACATAGCAGCTGCACGCAGACTGTAAACTGTGCACCAGGTAAGTTCCCAGGAAAGAGAGGTGGGTCACAACCAACATGCTTAAATACCAAGTCTTTCCTTAGCCAGAACCTCCCTAAACAACACTTTCACAGTATCACCTTTCCCCTAACAATACCAAGGATAATTCTTTTCTGATGTGGAAGATCAAACAAAGCTGCAACCACAGAGCATACTGAACCTCCGAACCTGGCTCTGATACCAGTTGTTGGGAAAAACAGCAGCATAAGTTTAAAAAAAATCAAGACACAATCACAACACAAGAATATAACGTGGAAACTCCAAAACCGGAGAAAAAACCACGGCCGCTGCCTAAACCGGCTACCAGAGAATTAACACTATGTGAAAATTGTTACAACACATAGACTTCTCTCACTCACACCCAACACCCCAATACAACCACACCCTTACAAATCAAATATTTAAACTAAGTCAGATACAAGCTTAAAGTGCTACATGCTGACTGGTGCTGGTGCGTTTGAAAACAAAGGACCAAAACCCAATATATAGCCTTGGCCTTCTCCTTATTTTCCCACTCTAAAGGATGTGGGACTTGCAATCAACCCCAACAAGGGGTTCACATGGAAATCAACCCCTCTACGCTATGTCAAATTCTAGACATTCGTGATGAAGGAGCCTATCATGACAATTAAAACTACCTTTTGATTCTAGACTTAAATCATTATTGTAGCATAAACCCTCTAAATATTCAAATAGCAAATAACAAGCTAAGATCAAAATAGAGCTTCTAAAGTAATAGGGGAAGGTAGTTCCTCAAGTGAAAGATTTTGTCCACAACAAAATTTATGATGTCTTTTTTGGGACTCATAATCTTTCTTTGCCTTAAAAGACAACTAATCTGGATCTCAAAATACTCTTGATAGAGGCGCTACTGGATTCAGGATGCCTCTTAAATCGGCGATTGTCATAATAGTGTGTATTGGTATTTTCCATATGGATATTTGACTAATTATTGATTTATTGTCTATCGTGTATAAGGGAAAAATTCATATTGGTATAATGATAAGAGGAAACTTGACAAGTAACTGAATCAAAGACCATATTTAGTATGTCATTCAATTCTTTTGCTTTGGACTGGAAGTATGTTTCCGCTTCACATTCTGTAAAAACATGAAAGAATAAACTTTTACGACAATTTTGAAAAATAACAATCACAACATTTGATAAGGAAGTAATTTATTCACTTTATCAATTTGTCTTCCACGCTTTGTAGATCTTACAGAACCGTGAATGTTGTTTAAATCGCTTGTAGTCATTTGTTTGTGCTGCAAAATTTTAAAAACAATGATTCACTAAAAAAATACTATAACAACAGATTTACAATTTCCATTTGACAGATAAACTAACAGTAATAGTTGTTGCCTTGCTAAACTTTGTAGCATCTTATTTAAATTCTTCGTCATTGTCCATTAGGGGATCCATTGATATCAACATGCACATGACATGTCCTAACATTGTGTTCGGTGCTAGTACAAATTGAAGAGTGTCTTGACACCTTTATGGGATTGTTCTTTTTCAGAGAACCTTTAGTCTTTATTACTGCTACATTTGATTTGTGTATCTGTTCTAAGTACCGTTAATCAGAATTTTGAAAATAAACTTTTAATAAGGCAAAACATAATTCAACCCCTCTTCTTGTGTTTTTGCACCTTTAATTGGCATCAAAGCTCATTCTCAAGGCTGGGGACTTTACAGTGTCTGGTTTTGGTGATTAAGCCTCGAGAGGAAACATCAACAGACCCCCCCTCTACTTGATGGAGAGTGTTTTGAATACTTGAATGATATACTCAAAAGTTTCTTTATCTCACAAAGTCCTTAACATTGGGATTTGGTGGAAGATGGGTACACTACTCTTACCAATGAGGATGGTATTGAAGTTTCCCGAAAAGAGATGAATGTTGATCATAAGAAGAATTACAAGATACATCATAAAGCCATAACTTTTATGACTCCTATCACATGAAGGAGTTTGACAAGTGCAACAACAAGAAAACAACTAAGAGTATCTATGATGCTCTAGTTCTGACCTATGAAGGAAGCAAACAGGTTTAAGAGATAAATGTAATACCCTAAATTTTGTTGGTTTTATTAAGCTACATGTGTAGTGTACTTTCCAACTAATAAAACTTTAATATATGTTTTTAAATATCTATGTTAATTTTAAATAATATTTTTGAAATATAAATTAATCAATAAAAATTGGTAGTATCAAGATTAGACTTTTGTGTAGAATTATATTGCTCTTTTACTAAATTATATTATGTGGCATTATTGTTTTGTTTTTAATTACTCATTTAAATGGATGTATGTAATATGATTTAATTTATTTAGAAAATAAATATTTAAATAAGTACAGCGTGACAAATGGACTTGGCCATAGGTGTGATATTAGAAAGGGTTTTAAAATCCTAACTATCTATTAGCTATATTATATAAAAGGGAGGGAGAAACTATAATCCTATTGGTGTCGTAAGAACAAGAAAAAATTGGGTTTAGGATAAAAAAAAAAAAGAAATTCAAGAAAACTCCTAAACGAGTTAGCAATTCATGTCCTCGAGTAAAAATTCTTTAACTATGATCATATTAACTTTATCTAACCACACTTATTGTTAGTAGAACAAAATCCCTTATTGATATTCTTGAAAGAAAATTGATTTTGATGGTAAAGTTGTTATGCTTGTTACATGTCAAAAAGCTGATTTTAGTAAATGATTTTATAATGATGGATAATTTTAAAAATGGTGGTTGATGTCATTATTATTATTAATATTATTATTATTATTATTATTATTATTATTATTATTATTATTATGTACCACCTTATATTCACTTTGTATGATAAACTTAAAAAATTCGTTAGCTTCTTTTTCAAGCACCGTCTTTTTGTTCAGGAGTGTATACCCGACCACGAGTCATCCCACCAATTCCTGAAATATTGGTGACATCAGTTCCTTGACGTTCAAAGTTATCACTTGACTGGTGATTGACCAAATGGGATGTGACTTCACAATTCCATGGTACCGTCTTGGTATTTTCATAAGGAAAAGGAGTTGGTGCATGGACAATTATTGCATTTGATCTTCTAGGAGTTGGCTTAGGATTCTCTTTTCTATAAAGCATTTCCCACGGTCGTATGAAAGATCTATTATTTTCCACGCACGGCTCGATGGCCGATGCATGACCTTCTTTTGCACATTGGTCTATCTCATCTTTAGTGACATTGACAGAGGAATTCCTGTGGCCGGTAAAGGATTACTCCCTACGTTAGGACCGTCTTCCTTGAACGTAAGCAATTTAGTATTTCTTGCTCTTTAGATTTTAGAGCTTGGCAATCTTCGATGAAATTCCCTATGGCTCCTGCCTAGTATTCACATTTGGAATTTAAGTTGTACCATTTTCGGAATGGTGGTTCTAAAAGGTTTCATTGGTCTTAGGACTACTATTGAATTCTGGAGTAGATGAGGCAACAATTGGTTGTATGTGACAGGAATCGGGTCAAAACGGGTTATCTTCTTTTCTTGATTAACTGGTGATTTGTAGTGATTATAGATTGGATTTGGTTCCATTGGTTTTGTTGGGAAAATGTGGGAATTGGTGGTTGAATCAAGAGTGGTTGATAATAAGGTGGCCTTTAAGGGTGATATTGGAGGAATGAAGCTTGTGAGGTCGCAACCACATATGGATAGAGAATGTAAGGAATTTGGGGTATCGAGGGCTGAAAACTTAGAGATCAAAAAGAATTCATGGGTTTGTCATTACATTGTTAGCATCCCCTTCTTTCTTCTTCGTAAATCCCATCAGAGGTTTCTTCATACCACTCGTTTCACATACAATCTTACTACTCCTCATGCCACTTTCTACTCTTTCTCCTATCATGACCATGTAAGAAAAGTTTGATGACATACACCCCATCATCTTTTCATAAAAGGGGGGGACTAGAGTGTGTCGATACACATACCAATCATTTCTCTTTTAGATAAAGGATGATCTACTTGTGATGCCACTTCTCTCCACCGTTGTGCATATTCTTTGAATATTTCATTGTCCTTTTTCAATGAATTTTGCAATTCCATCCTGTCAGAGGCTTGTCAAAGTTGTACTTCTATTGTTTCAAGAAGGCATCAACCAAATCTTTCCATTAATAGATTCGATTTCGCTCAAGATGCATATACCAATTTAATGATGCCCACTCAAATTGACTTTAAAAAGATGAATGAGAAGTTTGTCATTATGAATACGGGAAGCCACTTTTCTACAATACATGGTCAGATGATTTTTAGGACATGTGGCCCCTTTTTATTTCTCAAACTCGGGTACCTTAAATTTTGAAGGGATAGGCACATCGGAAACCAAACACATATCAAAAGCTTCAATACATGATCTTGGAGTTTGCGTGAGTCCGATAAGGGTGCTAGGAAAACAGCTTTAAATAAATAAAAAAAATTATGAGTATGTTTTAAATATGAATGGAATAAAAATGCAACTATTTAGTTAATTATCTCGTTTTTTTTTACATGATAGTTAGATGTTAGGGAATCATAAGCCTTATGTAAATTTTTAACGAACACAAATTATTAGTGAAGAAAAAAGATGGGGATTGGTAAATAAAACAACAAATCCTTCATTGACGAGAGAAAAGTACATTGCATTTAAATTAAACACTACACGGTATTTAAATCCTCTCTTTCAATAGGAGAACCAATCATCTCCTCCAATTCTTCTACCAAATATTTACAATATTCAAAGAACTTGTAGACTTTGACTGGAGTATTGAGCGGATGCATCACTACATCAATCTCTCTTAGATGTTTTGGAATTTTTATGATTGTTTGATTAGTTAGCATTGCCAATTTTTAAAAGCAATATTTCCAATGCTTTCCTTTATCTTCCAACTCTTTATAGATCTCTTGATTCTTCAATTGTCCAAACAACATCATAAAACGATCCTCCCAATATATGGTTTCATCCTTAAAGTCATTATAGATTTTTTCTTGATAATCAATGTAATTCTTCCACTCAATAGAAGTCTCCATTTCTGTTCTTAGTTCATCTTGATGTTTTGAGAGTAATTCTTCAATTTCTTCTTTGTGTTGCCTCTCACACTTTACTTGACTTTTGTACTCAGCTACAATCCCTCTAAGTTGTTTCTTTAAATCTTCAAACTCATTTTTAATATTCCTCTCAGAGCTTGTTGATTTTGTTCACAATTTCTTCCACATATAGGCTTCTTCAATAGCTTCATTCCTTTCTTTCTTTCGCACATCTAATTCTTCATTTGCACCTCTCAAACAATCTTGTATGTCAAATTTTTTTTTTCAGTTTTTAACCTCTTGTTGCTTCTCTCAATAAGCTAACTCTTACAGGTGTTTTCTAATTGTAAGTTATCGTTCTCTTGGGAGACTTTTTCTAACTTTGCTTATAGATCTCTTTTCTCCTCTTCAGATCTTAACAATGATGTTTTGAGTTCTTCTATTTCTTCATTTGTAACAAGCGTAGGTTCAGGAATTTCTTGGTCATTCGAAGGTGTACTTTGGAAAGGCAACTGATTTCTTGAACTCTTTTCTTTACCTATAGTTGATAGGGTTCTTTTGTGCTAGAACTTCTATATTCGAGTACTCTTTCTTTTCTAGTGATCACCTCCCAAGCTTGACTTATCCTTCGCATCATTGGTGGGTCTACTATACCCCTATTGTGTAAGAAAAAAGCTTCCAATGACTTATCATCTGGTTTCTCCAAAATAGGGTAGCGAAGTTGTCTCTGAGCTACCGTTGTACTGTAATTAATACATCTTTTTGTTCCCATGAGAGGTACATTTGGAAAATCTCTGCAATAGCATATTACTTCTTCCACCCCTTATTCTCTATGGAACCATGAAATTATGTCCCCAGTAAGGCTAGCTATACTCTAAGCCCATTCAAGATTACTTTTAACCCCGACATAATAACCTTTCTTAAACATGTGAGGCACAAACCAAGTATACAACACTGGAACCTAACACAAATTTTTTTCCCCTTTCTTCTCGTGTTGCATATGAAAAGAGTAATAAACATCAACAAGAATTGTGGGAACCAAATTTAGTTTATTTTTGTTAAAGGCCAAGAAGATATTGATGGCACCCGAATCTACAAAACTATCATGGTTTGTGAATAAAACAATACCATAGATAATGAGAGTCAAAACATCTATAAAAGTACCCCATTCTTTTTTAACGGCTAAAAATCTTGGCACTTTGGCTCTAGATATTTTCTTGAAAAACCATGAATAGCTCATTTTTCATATTTTTACTTGCCAACTCTCTTGTGTCAATTTTCAACACTTCAGCAATTGTACTTAAATTTGGTGGTTGCCCAGTATATCGATAAATATTTTCTTTCTCTAAGGAGTAATCCAATATTCGTTCAAATTCCTCTAATGTCGAGGTTTCTAAAAGTCTTGAAAGGTGAAACATCTAAAGAGAGGATCATAATAGTGAGTTAGTGTCGTGAAGGTCTTATTTGCACATTCACTGCCAAGAGATTTAGGATCTTCCCATATTTGTGAAAGAAATTCTCATGATTATGGTTTTCATTTGATTATTGATGTCTCTTAAACTTTTCTGACCAGGTTGCTTAAACTTTAAAAGTAAAGTTTTTCTTTTTTTTGATTCCATTGTCCACTTTAATATAACACACGACTAAGGTCCTTATGATTCCCAAACAATCCTAAAAATTGATGCAAAATGCCATTTCATTTTTCAAAAGAAACAATGTCATGAGATATGAAAGTAATTATGTAGAATGATTGTTGTGAATATGTATAGTTTTGAATGAATGGGGTGTCTTTTTTGTTTATATGGATATTCTTATGATGAAAGGGTCTATTGGCTTATGTAGTGAAACTCTCACAAAGATGAATCTATAGTTCTAAACACAGTTCCTAGAGTTGGTAATCCTATTTTGAAATATTGTCAAGAACAATAGGTAAACTATTTGGAGTAACAATACCCTCAACAAGATCAAACTCTAGGTGAGATATTCATGTTAACCAAACATGATGTACATCAAAAAGACCGCCACTACGCAACCTCGAAACAAAACTTAAGTTTTGTTCAAACCCAGGTATAAGGTTCCACTCATAAGTGTGTATTTTTGTAAAAATGTAGGGTGTGAAATAAGTATAATTCGATAGCCCCATAATGCTAATAAAACATATATACATATACAAAATAAATAAATAATTAAAAAAATGATCTATTAGCATAAAAGAGTATTATAATGTCAGCTAATACTTATAATGAACACATAAACCAAAAGAAACAAGTAGTACATCTTGTATCTTAACAACTCAAATAAAATGTCACATCTAAAAAAATAAAATTTAAAAAAAATGATTTACAATTATTTATTTATAAAAATAAGTTATAGAACTATCAAATAATCCAACTTATGTTCTAACAACTCATAGATTAAAAGGTGATACATCTAATTAGTCTTTAATAGAATATTTCCCTATGTTTTTGGAAAATTTAATAATTATTATAAAATTAGTTAAATTTAAAATGAAAATAGTAAGACTTATTTGAAAAAACAAATGAATGCTAAAGATATAATGCTTATAAAGAACCAATGATCTTTGAATCTAAAAACTATTTTATATATATAATGATAAAATAAATAAATCAACATAAAAGAAATAAAAGAATATCAAATAATATATATATATATATATATATTAAAACTTAGTTTACAAAAGGAACACAAAAAAATAAACTGAAATAAAATGGCCGCTACCAAACAGGAAAGAACAACAACAAAAAAAGGAACTGTGCAAAAAGAAGAAAACGTAAAGAAAAGAAATAGGTAATAGGAGAAGAGATAAATAAAATTATAAAAAAAGGAGATCAAAAGGAAGAGGACAGTATAAGAGGTCGAGCACGGAGGGACCAAAAAATACGGTCGGCGTTCAACGACGACGTCAGAGTTTTGAGTTCTTAATTTATAATCTCACATATCATACCATTATTTTTGTATAATGACAAAATGTTTGATTTTTTCATTCATAACTCATTCTATAAATACAATCATTATGGAGTAAAGATGAAAGCAATACCTTAATCCTTTTTTTGTTTGCTTTTCTCTCCTATTACTCTGCTTATTTTCTTCTTACTATTTTTAAGTGTTTTTGTTGGTATTCGATTCCTTTCTGGTTGATTGATTTTTTTTCATTTATAGACTAAAGTGACGAATTTGTGTCCATGACACAAGATTTAGTCTCCATTTTTATATTGTTTTTGCAATAAAAACAAACAACATTTGCTAAGTATAGAAACATGCAATTCATCTTTCTAATTGAGTATAATAGTAATGAAGATAATGACTTTTTAAGACAAAAATAGAAAAAGGAAGTAAGCAGAAAAACAGGAGAGGGTGAGCAGTTGTAGAGTTCAATTTTCGTTTTCTATTTTAGAGAACGTATAACTCATCTTTTTGTTTGAGTATAGAATTAGTGAAAATAATAACTTTTTTAAGACAAAGGAAGAAAAACTGAAATGAGGGAATGAGCTATAAAGCTTAGAGTACAATCTTTGTCTTTATTTTATTATGTTGTTTTTGGGCTGTAAATTATTTGTTAAGTCAAACAAAAAGAAAGATATTAATACAATACATAGGAGTGTGTAATATTTATATTATTTTATATTTTTATAATATTTTTTGTTTATTCAATTGATTAATTTCTTAATGTTGATAAGAACATGTCTTTGTCTATTATATTTGTAAACAAGAAATAATAATATTAACTTATTAATTATATTAATTGCATAGGTATTGAATGAATTCACACATGGAAAAGCAAGAAAAAGTGAGCAAAATGGTTCATGTTATGAACCAAAAATGGTTTCCAAATTCTCTCGAATTAATCTACTCACAAATGACTTCATGATCATGTAATTAGACGGATTCTTATAATTAGACATATTACACTTACCTCTTTTTCTTAAAAAAATTTCGATAAATTTTTTTTGACAAAAAAATAATTTCAAATTTTATTAATTCGAGAAAAAATAATCGATATTTTTTATTATAAATTTTTTAAAAACTTTTCTCACCAAATTGTTTGAAAAGTTGTCCGGATAAATTATCTCAATTAATTTTTGAGATTTAGGATTTTTGGGAGTATGGTGGATAAAAACCGAATTAAAACTAAATTCAAATATAAAACGTAAGTGGATATCCAACCTGTTCATAAATAAACTAAATTATAAGAGTATAATTTTAACTGAATATTTAAAATAGATTTGAATTTGATTTTGAATTTGGGTCACGTAACCGAATTTTTTACACAGTCTAGTTGAAAGGTACCACATAGAAAAATGTTTTTCAATAGATATTTCATTGTATGTTAGGTTACAACACACGAGATTAATGATGTGCAAATAATTATCAACAAATTATAAATAGTCTATTAAATATTTTACTAAATATAAATAACACTTTACGAGTTATATCTTGTCTGACCTGAAGAGGTCAACATGACAATTAGGCATCAAGGTCTTCATTATTTTCCAATCTCGACAATTCCAAATTTGCATTTTGCCAAAACTTCATCTCACACTGTAAGCGTCATTAGCACATATTGATGATGGAAATAAATAAAGTACAAATTACTTAAATTAGATTAAAACACATACCCATACTAACTTCCATCATCAGAAATAAAATAGTCTGAATGAAATAGAAACCATTGCAAAATAAACAAACTAGTGAACCATATTAATATATACACATGAACTTGTACAATATAATATTGTGAGTCTTACCAAAAAGGGATATCTGTTATAATATAAAAATTATGTTTATATTATTTTCTTAAATAATTATAACAAAAATTTCTAAAAAATAATAAATTCCAACCATATAATGCAAATAAATATAAAATATATTCTAAAATAATTTTGGTGAACGTACAAAATAACAAATCAATTGTTTCAAACTAATACATTTTAAAAATTTATTGTCGGTAAGTGTTAATTATTATTATTATTATTATTATTATTATTATTATTATTATTATTATTATTATTATTATTATTGTCGAAAATAGCAGGTGCAAATAAACAAGAACAATAGGACCAAAATGGTAATTAGACAATTTAATATTTGCTAACGACAATTGAGAACGGAAAAAGCATCGAAATTGTTCCTTTTGGCTAAACGTACATTCAATGCATCGATATTATAAAATGTAACAAATATATAGGCTTTTTATAATTTTCTCAGCGTACTTTTAGCGAGTTCTAAATACTTGCGAATTACATAGCAGACAAACTTAATAATTAAAACTAGCGAAATTTAATCAATTACCTCTGGTATGAGAAGATCGTTGTCAATTCCTTCGAGTTCAGTTGGGTTCATCGACGGATAATTTAGATAAAAGTGATGTTAATGCGAAAATAGATGTCCTTCTATTGTGGCTGGCGTTTGGAGTTGGAGGTGTCGCGTAATGCTCAACACAGCCTAGAATGTGACCACTTTCTTTACGGCAGGCATCGATTAAAATATTAAATTTTTGTATAAATGATACTGTTAAAATAATATTTGAATCAACAACAAGAATTAACAAATATAACAATAAGACTATGTTCGACACGTAAATAACATTCAGTTATTTCGTACACACACATATATATATATATATATATATAAAATGTGTTTGTTAATGTTATAATATTCAAATTTATTTATTCGATAGTGCTTTACATGTTTTTCGAGCTCAAAGAGGTGCTATAGTGTCGAAGCAAAAGTCTAATAAGATCACATGGATTCCAATAAAGGTTTGCAATATATGCCTTTAAATTTTCATTTACAAATATATGCCTTTACAATCAATGCTTAAATATTTTATTGACTTATATGTTTTATTTTATAGTGTTATCGTTAAACTAACAGCATCGACTGTGGTTACTATGTATTGCGATTCATGAAGAAGATTGTTGATAGGAATCAAATTATTATCTTAGAAATGGTACGATATTTTCATTATTTGATTTTCATATATAAATAATGCATATAATTGATTCTAACTTATTTATGTTCAATTTTTATATTGCACAGTACTTTGACAATTGCAGTCCAACATACTCTGAGAAAGATCTAGTTGAATTAAAGGAAGACTGGTGTCAGTATGTGCTTGAAATGAAAATTATTTGATTTTTTGGGAAATAGCATGCTGCAAGGGATCTGAATATATGGTAGCTAGTTCTGTTCTGTGTAGGATAAGTTAGTTATATGTATATGATTAGGGCACATTATCTGAATATGTATATGAATATGTGTTGTTGTACAAATATCTAAATATGTATATGTAGTTAAGTTATATATATATATATATATATATATATATATATATATATATATATATCTGAATATGTTCTGTTGTTGTGTAAATTAATATAAAAAGTTAAGTTATATAGTTCTGTTTCTATTTTTGTGTATTGATTGTGTGAACTGATTCTAAATATGTATCGGAATATGTTATGTTGTTGTGTGAACTGATTTTGGAAAAAAATTAAAAGACAACGCTTTCTAAAAAGATGCCATAAAAAACCAAAAAACGCTTTTCAAAAATTTAATTTACAACGTTTTTAAATAAAAAAAGAAATTAAAAATTGCACCTTTTACAGCTCTTTTTTGAAAAAGCGCTGTAAAATGTGCATTATAATGCATATACTGAAAAAAAAAGCGCTTTTCAAAAAATGTGCTTATTGTTTGAACATGTTTAATTGTTTTATATAAGCAGCCATGTATTTGATTTTGTGCTTATATTTATTTTGTGCTTATATTTAGCTTGACCTTAGTGTTTTATACTGAGTTAATGTAATTTAATATAAACTAGTAATTTACATGAACTGAACTGAATTGAAAAAAATCCAAATATAGGTAATTTACAGCGCTTATTCTACAAGCGCTGTAAAAGAGTCTTTTAAAAATAAAATAAGAAGGCCTATTAGAGCGCTTATTTAAAAAAGCGCCGTAAAAGGCTTTTAAAAAAATAGTCATATAACAAAAGAAAACAAAAAGGTATTTTATAGCGCTTATTCTACTAGCGCTGTAAACAAGCCTTTTAAAAATAAAATAAGAAGGCCTTTTAGAGCGCTTGATTATTTTAAAAAGCGTTGTAAAAGTTTTTTTTTAAAAAACAGTCATATAATAAAAGAAAACAAAAAGGTCTTCTACAATGCTTATTCTATAAGCGCTGTAAAAGAGCATTTTAAAAAGAAAATAAGGAGGCTTTTAGAGTGCTTATTTGAAAAAGCGTTGTAAAAAAGAAAAAGTCATATAACATAAGAAAACAAAGAGGTCTTTTACAACACTTATTCTACAAGCGTTGTAAAGGAGCCTTTTTGAAAATAAAATAAGGAGGCCTTTTAGAGCGCTTTTCCAACAAGCGCTGTAAAAGGCTTTCAAAAAAGAACAGTTATATAACGTAAGAAAACAAAAACGTCTTTTACAACACTTATTCTGCAAGCGCTGTAAATGAGCCTTTTTAAAATTAAAATAATGAGGCCTTTTAGAGCGCTTTTCCAACAAGCGTTGTAAAAGGCTTAGGTCTTTTAGAGTGTTTTTCCAACAACTGCTGTAAAAGGCATCTAAAAATGCGATGTAATAGAGTTTTATATATAACAATAAACCTCTTCAATTTCCTCTTGATTACGTAAACTTCACTATCATCTCATCTTCATCGTTCTTCTCTTTCTTTGTGAACCCTATCATCTCTTCCATTACGAACCATATTTCCACAATCATTTCTACCTGTTCAAACCATATTTCCATCCACGATCATCTCTCCCATTACACACCATCTCTTTTCATTGAAATACATAACCCTCATTACGTATTTCTTCGAACCATATTTCTGCGAACCCTCATTTCTGCGAATTACGTATTTCTTCGAACCCTCACTATTCAGGTATTGATGTTATTAATTTTTTTTATCACTAAAATACATGTTGAACTTATACTAATACGTACTTAGACTGCTGCATATTGAACTTGTTGAAGTTATACTAAACTGTATGTTAAACTTGTTGTGGATAAATGGACACCAACAAAGATTAAGATTGTCAAAATGAGGAAGTTGTCAACACTAAGACTTACGAAAATGAAGTCAAACGCGGTGCAACCATCATGCAAAAGGTCATAAAAGCAATGAGCAGTGCCATAAAATTTGAGGTATACTATACTTTGTTTGCTGTTTATTGTTTATCTTTTTTGAAAGCATGTACTTACTATATGAGTTTATTAGGTTGGATGCAATGAGAGTGGTCAGCCAATTGACCCCAACAACTCCATGTTTGTAAGTTACGTTGGGGCTGTTGTTCATTAGAATATCCCCATTACAATTGATGATTGGAGAGATAAGGTGTTGAAGGATGCGAAAGATATATTGTGGAATGATATACAAGTAACTTTTTTGATCCACTCTTTTGTCATTTATAATTTTTTCCATTGAAATACTTTACTCAAACTATATCTTTATTTCGCTTGCAGACTACTTTTGTTCTTGATGAGGTGAGAAAGAATGACGTCTTGAGAGTTGCCGGGAAAATATACTGGGGTTTTAGATCTCACCTCTCAAATTTGTATCTAAAAGATAGTGAAGGAAATATGAATGTTGAAGCTCTAAGAATATATAAACATTATATATCAAATGAAGTATGGAGTGCATTTGTATCAAAACGTTCGAACCCCGCGTTTATGGTAAGTGAATAATTTATTAGCATTTGTGTTTTATTATTCATACTCATAATGTATTTTAAATTTTTACACGATTGTTAATTTTTTTATATAGAATATAAGTAAGGAAAATCACGCGAGGGCAAAAAACCCGACGCACCCATACACAAAATCACATATCGGATATGCACGCCTAGAGCAAAAACTTGTAAATAATTAAACATCACTTTTATATAATGAGGGAATTTGTATTATAAACTATAGTTTCTAACTAATATTTTGTTTATGATCTTAACGAATAGCAACAAGACACCCAATCCGATCAACCGTTGGACCGTCATATCTTGTGGAAGGAAGCTCGTGGAAATAAGGACGGAGTCGTTGATAACGAAATTATTCAAAAAGTAATAGAATTTTGTGTATGTATATTATCACTTTAATATTTTTTAATATTGTATTTTATCACTTTAATATTTTTTAATATTGTATTTTAAAAATGATAATGAACTTATTTTTTTAATCCTACTTGTATTTTAGGAGAATATCGAACAAAGTTCGGAAAATCAAGAGGACAACAAAGGTAGTTGCAGGGACATTCTCAGTAAAGTGTTTAATGTTCCTGAATATTTCGGCCGCGTGAGGGGGAAAGGATTTGGCGTAACTCTTAAAAGCTACTTTTCATAAGAGAAGCGCCAAAATCCATCCAATGAGGAAGTATTAGAGAAGCTCAAACTCCTATCAGAGCAAGTTGCACTCTTGGTGAAGACGAATAAAGGCAAGCAACTCTCAGATCAACTCCAACGTCAAATACAAATGGAGAGTAAAAATGGGAGTTGCAACATGGGTCTCAAAAGTCTTCCTGAGATGATTAATTACATATGTAATTACTTATGTATTAGCCATACTTATGTATTAACTATACTTATGTATTAACCATATACTTATGTATTAACCATTGATTTAGGGTTTCACTCCTTGCGTGCTGTACTTATCCTCCCCTACTCATCACAAGGTCACATGGCCCACACATCTTGTTGCCCTCGATAAGGTATGTTTTATTAATTGAAATATATGTTTAATTGATATGTATATTTAATTCATGATTTTTTCCGTTGCTGACTTTAATTTCACTTTTATGTTTAGATTCTGAAAAATCTTAAAGGGAATGATATGAAGATTCCAAGAAACGGGTCAATTACATCGCTATAAAAGGTTTGTCACATTTATTCCGTTAGGTTTGTCATTTTTTCAGATTAAATAAACTTACATTTATTCTAATTTTTTCATATTCAATCAAATAAACCACCCGCACAGCAAAATAAAGCCGACAAACCACAAAAGTTGGAGGGTAATAAAGCTAGCAAACATTAAAAGCGGGAGGGTAATAAAGTTGCCAAAGTTGCTGCTAAAAAACTAGTTCAAAGAAAATTAGTTGATGCTGCTCCTAAAATAAGTTAGCGATGCCTTGCTAAATACGGGTCGTCTCTTGACATCCAAGTAAAAAGGAATATGGACAACAATGATGATTCACACATCATAAGCATGAATAAAGCTATATTAGGAGATGAGTATGAAGAATTTCTTGAAAATGAGCACATATACGAACTTCTCAACCATAAGGAGCTGAGTGCTACTGTCATCAGCTTATACATTAGGTAAAAAAATACTTTTAATTGCATTTATTGGTAATTAATTAAATTTATTGATAATTAATCTAATTTGAAATTTTCATTGAAGGCTTTTGTATGAAAAGTTGGTGTGCACGCGAAGATTGTCAAATAGATATTCATTCTTGTCTCATAAGCTTTCGATGTGTAAACTCAATCCAATGAATGTAAAGAAATACATTGTAGATATATTATTAGGAAATATAGAGAAGGATAAGTTGTTCTTTAATTTATGAGATCTTAATTTATTAGTTGTGTAAACAAAATTGCCAACCAAATTTTTGTTGTTGTAGGGAACATTGTATGCTATTTGCAATAAATGCGACGTCTGAAGTTATATACCATTTAGATCCCTTGCACGACAATTACAACAATCACTCTGATATAAAGACTATGTTCGACACGTAAGTAATATTCATTTATTGCTTACTTATATATATATATATATAATGTGTTTGTTAATGCTATAATAATCACATTTATTTATTCGATAATGCTTTACAAGTTTTTCAAGCTCAAAGAGGTGCTACAGTGTCGAAGCAAAAGTCTAATAACATCACATGGATTCCAATAAAGGTTTGAAATATATGCCTTTAGATTTTCATATACAAATGTGTGCCTTTTCAATTAATGCTCAAATATTTTATTGACTTATATGTTTTATTTTATTGTGCCCTCGTCAAACTAACAACATCAACTGTGGGTACTACGTATTGCGATTCATGAAGGAGATTGTTTATATGAATCAAACTATTATCCCAGAAACGACACGGTATTTTCATTATTTGATTTTCATATATAAATCATGTATATATTTTCTTCTAACTTATTTATGTTCAATTTTTATATTGCACAATACTTTGATAATTCCAGTCCAACATACTCTGAGAAAGATCTAATTGAATTAAAGGAAGACTGGTGTCAGTATGTGCTTGAAATGAAAATTATTTGATTTGTTAGGAAATAGCATGCTGCAAGGGATCTGAATATATGGTAGCTAGTTCTGTTAGTTATATGTATATGAATAGGGCACAATATATTAATATGTATATGAATATTTGCTGTTGTACAATATTTGAATATGTAGTTTTATATGAATATGTGTTGTTGCACATTAATATCTGAATATGTATATGAATATAGTTCTGTTGTTGTGTCTATAAAGTTATAAAGTTTAGTTATATATTCTGTTTTTGTGTACTGATTGTGAAATGATTGTGTGAACTGATTTTGAACTGATTCTGGATGAAAATGATTTTGGAAAATAAATTAAAAGACAGCGCTTTCTGAAAAAATGCCATAAAAAAACAAAAAGCGCTTTTTAAAAATTTCATTTACAATGTTTTTAAATAAACCTAAAATAAGAATGCACCTTTTTCAACAAGCGCTGTAAAATGTGCATAATAATGCATATATTGAGTGCACATTTTACAACGCTCTTTCCAATAAGCGCTGTAAAAGATGCATAACAAGCACGCAATATATCTACGTGCACTCAATATATGCATTATTATGCACCTTTTACAATGCTCATTTGAAAAAGTGTTGTAAAAGGTGCACTCAATATATGCATTATTATGCACCTTTTACAATACTTATTTGAAAAAGCGGTGTAAAAGGGGGCATTCAATATATGCATTATTATGCACCTTTTACAACGCTTATTTGAAAAAGCGATGTAAAATGTGCATTCAATATATGCATTATTATGCACCTTTTATAGCACTTTTACAAATAAGAGTTGCAAAAGGTGACCTTTTACAACAGTTTTTAAAGAAGCACTGTTGAAGGTGCATTAAATATATGCATTATTATGCTCCTTTTACAGTGCTTTTTTCAAAAAGCGTTGTAAAAGGTGCATTCTTATTTTGGTTTTATTTAAAAACGTTGTAAATGAAATTTTTAAAAAGCGTTTTTTGATTTTTGATGGCAATTATTTAGAAAGTGCTGTCTTTTAATTTTTTTCCAAAATCATTTTCATCCAGAATCAGTTCACAATCAGTTCACACAATCATTTCACAATCAGTACACAACAACAGAACTATATAATTTAACTTTAAACTTTACACAACACAAGAACTATATTCATACACATATTCAGATATTGTACAACAACACATATTCATATAACTACATATTCACAACTTTTCAAATGTTCCCTATTCATATACATATAACTAACAGAATTACACAGAACTACGCATAACAGAACTAGCCACCATATATTCAGATCCCTTGGAGCATGATATTTCCCAGCAAATCAAATAATTTTAATTTGAATCACATACTGACACCAGTCTTCCTATAATTCAATTAGATATTTCTCAGAGTATGTTGGACTAGAATCGTTAAAGTACTGTGTATTATAAGTTTGAATAAGTTAGAATCAAATATATACATAATTTATATATGAAAATCATATAATGAAAATACTGTACCATTTTTGGGATAATAGTTTGATTCCTATCAACAATCTCCTTAATGAATCACAATATATAGTACCCATAGTCGATGTTGTTAGTTTGACAAGGGCACTATAAAATAAAACATGTAAATCAATAAAATATTTGTGCATTGATTGTAAATGAAATTTTAAAGGCATATATTTCAAACCTTTATTGGAATCCATGTGATGTTATTAGACTTTTGCTTTGACACTGTAACACCTCTTTGAGCTCGAAAAACTTGTAAAGCACTATCAAATAAATAAATGTGATTATTATAGCATTAACAAACACATTATTTATATATATATATGTAAGAAATAAATGAATATTACTTACGTTTTGAACATAGTCTTTATATCGAAGTGATTGTTATATTTGTCGTGCAAGGAATCTAAATAGTATATAATTTCAGAGGTTGCATTAATTGCAAATAGCATCCAATGTGCCCTCAACAACAAAAATTTGGTTGACAATTTTGTTTACACAACTAATAAATTAATATGGTGCAAGGAGCAACTTATCCTTCTCTATATTTCCTAATATGATATCTACAATGTATTTCTTTACATTCTCTGGATCGAGTTTACACATCGAAAGCTTATGCGGAGATAAGAATGAATATTTATTTGACAATCTGCGCGTGCGCACCAACTTCTTATACAAAAACCTTCAATGAAGAGTTCAAATTAGATTAATTGCCAATAAATTAAATTAATTACTAATAAATGCAATTAAAAGTAATTTTTACCTAATGTATAAGTTTATGATAGTAGCACTCAGCTCCTTATGGTTGAGAAGTTCGTATATGTGCTCATTTTCAAGTAGTTCTTCATACTCATCTCCGAGTATAGCTTTATTCATGGTTATGATGCGTGAATCGTCTTCGCTTCTCATATTCCTTTTTACTTGTAGGTCAAGACACGGCCCATATTTAGCAAGGCATGGCTGACTTATTTTAGGAGCAACAACAACTGATTTTCCCCAATCCAGTTTTTTAGCAGCAACTTTGACAGCTTTATTACCCTCTAACTTTTGAAATTTTCCAGCTTTGTTACCCTCCAATTTTTGAAGTTTGCCAGTTTTATTTTTAGCACAAACATCCAATTGTGGTGTGCAACTGATTTATTTTGGTAGCAAGTTTGCTGTGCGGGTGGTTTATTGGATTAAATATGAAAAAATGAGGTTAAATGTTAGTTTATTGAATCTGAAAAAATGAAAAACCTTATAGAATAAATGTGACAAACCTTTTGTGGCGATGTAACCTTCAGGCTTTGTTTGAATCTAAATATAAATTTGAAATTAAAGTTAGCAGCGGAAAAAAATCAGCAATTAAATATAATCCTCCAATTAAATATACATATCAATTAAACATACATTTCAATTAATTAAACATACCTTATCAAGGGCAACAAGATGTGTTGGACATGTCACGTAACTACCAACTGCTTCGCCCAAAAACTTTATATCTGCATCGTTGTCCGGTATAGGCAACGGTGCATTTGGTTCCAAATCAATAATAGGTGATACTTTGACATGGCCCACAGGGATCGACGTGTTGTGCAATACTTCTCCTGAAGTATTGAACAATGTTCCTTTTCTGATGTTGCGATGAGTAGGGGAAGATAAGTATAACATGCAAGGAGTGACACCCTAAATCAATGGTTGATACATAAGTATGGTTAATACATAAGTAATTACATAAGTAAGTAATTAATTACCTCTGGAAGACTTTTGAGATCAATGTTGCAACTCGCGTTTTCACTCTCCATTTGTATTTCACGTTGGAGTTGATCCGGAAGTTGCTTGTCTTTATTCGTCTTCACCAAGAGTGCCACTTGCTTTGATAGGAGTTTAAACTTCTCTAATACTTCCTCATTGGATGGATTTTGGCACTTATCTTGTGAATAATAGCTTTTAGGAGTTACACCAAATGCTTTCCCCCTCACTCGATCGGAATATTCCAGAACATTAAACACTTTACCGAGAAATTCCCTGCAACTAGCTTTGTTGTCCTCTTGATTTTCTGAACTTTGTTCGAGATTCTCCTAAAATACACGTAGGATTAAAAAGATAAGTTCAATATCATTTTTAAAATACAATAATAAAAAATATTAAAGTGATAATATACTTACATAAAGTTCTATTACTTTTTGAACATTTTCGTTATTAACCACTCCATTCTTATTTACGCGAGCTTCCTTCCACAAGATATGACGACCCAATGGTTGATCGGATTGGGTGTCTTGTAGCTATTCGTTAAGATCATAAACAAAATATTAGTTAGAAACTATAGTTTATAATATAAAGTACCACATTATATAAAAGTGATGATTAATTACTTACAAGTTTTTGCTCTAGACGTGCATATCCCATACGTGATTTTTTGTAACGGTGCGTTAGATATTTTGTCCTCTCATGATTTGCCTTACTTATATTCTATATAAAGAAATAACAATCGTGTAAAAATATAAAATACGCTATGAATATGAATAATAAAACACAAACGCTAATAAATTTATCACTTACCACAAATGCGGGGTCTGAACGTTTTTCCACAAATGCGCTCCATTCTTCATTTGATATATAATATTTATATATTCTTAGAGCTTCATCATTCATATTTTCTTCAAGATCTTTTAGATAGAAATTTGAGATGTGAGATCTAAAACCCCAATATATTTTCCTAGCAACTCTCAAGACGTAATTCTTTCTCACTTCATCAAGAACAAAAGAAGTCTGCAAACGAAATAAAGATATAGTTTGAGTAAAGTATTTCAATGGAAAAAATTATCAATGACAAATGAGTTGATAAAAAAAGTTACTTGTATATCATTCCACCTTATATCTTTCACATCCTTCAACGCCTTATCTCTTCAATCATCAATTGTAATGGGGATATTCTGACGAACAACAACCCCAATGTAACTTACAAACATGGAGCTGTTGGAGTCAATTGGCTGACCACTCTCATTCCATCCAACCTAATAAACTCATATAGTAAGTACATGCTTTCAAAAAAGATAAAAAATAAACCGTAAACAGAGTATAGTATACCTCAAATTTTATGCCACTGCTCCTTGCTTTTATGACATTTTGCATGATGGTTGCACCATGTTTGACTTCATTTTCGTAAGTCTTAGTGTTGACAACTTCCTCATTTTGACATTCTAAATCCTTGTTGGTATCCATTTATCTACAACAAGTTGAACATGTAGTTCAATATAACTTCAACAAGTTCAACATGCAGTAGTCTAAGTACGTATCAGTATAAGTTCAACATGCATTTTAGTGATAACAAAAAATTAATAAAATCAATACCTGAATAGTGAGATGAAATACGTAGGAGAAGGAACACGTATGTAGGAGAAACGCGTAGAAATATGGTTTGCAGAAACTGAAGTATGGTTCGAAGAAATACGTAATGAGGGTTACATATTTCAATGAGAAGAGATGGTTTATAATTGGAGAGATGATCGTGGATGGAAATATGGTTCGCAATGAGAGCGGTGATCATAGAAATATGGTTCGTAATGGGAGAGATGATATGGTTTGCAACGAGAAGAACGATGAAGAGGAGATGATAGTGAAGTTTACGCAATGAAGAGGAAACTAAAGCGGTTTACTATTATATATAAAACCCCATTACAACGCTTTTTTAGAAGCCTTTTACAGCGCTTGTCAAAATAGCAATCTAAAAGACCTCCTTATTTTATTTTTAAAAGCCTTTTTTACAGCGCTTGTGGGGAAAGCACTGTAAAAGAACTCTTTGTTTTCTTATGTTATATGGCTGTTTTTTTAAAAGCCTTTTACAACGCTTGTTGGAAAAGTGCTCTAAAAGGCTTCCTTATTTTATTTTTAAAAGGCTTTTTTACAACGCTTGTGGGAAAAAACGCTGTAAAATACCTCTTTGTTTCCTTATGTTATATGACTGTGTTTTTAAAAGACATTTTAACTTGGTATAAAACAAAGATTTGTGACCTCCTTATTTTATTTTAAAGGCTTTTATAGAGCTTATGGACTAAAGCGCTGTAAAATTACTAGTTTATATTCAATTCAGTTCAAGTAAAATACCTATATTTGGATTTTTTTTCATCCAAATAATTAGTTAAATACCTATATATATATATATATCAATGCTAAATTACACGGTCAGCTCATATTGGGATGATCAATTCAAGATGAATTCCCAATATTAAAATAAAGTTTTCAAGTTTAATATAAGCATAAAATCAGTTATGGCAGGTCAAATGTATATTAAATTACATGAACTTAGTATAAAACACTAAGATCAAGCTTAATATAAGCAGAAAATAAATATAAGCAAAAAATCAAAAACAATTCAAGCTAAATACTAAAATTCTCAATTCTGGTAGATCAAACAATTAAATTACATGAACTCAATTTAGATTACATGGCTTATATAAAACAATTAAACATGAACATTAAGATGCCCTTCTTCTTTTCCTAGTGGGATTCACATTTGTTTGTCCATTAATGATACGCAACGATGGGTTAATCAAAATTCCCTCATCAAGATCATCTCCATCATCAGTTGAATCAATTTTATGTGGTTGTGATGTTGCAAATAAAAGATCTGTAAGACCCATAATTTTAAATTATACTTTATATATTTTAGTGGATTTTGGTATTGAACTCGGAGGCTTTTTAGCCAAGTTATTAATATTTTGGGAGTTTAAATGACCAAAAAGATATTTTGATGCCCGACTAAAATTACTCGTCGATAAATAAATTAAATTAACGACGGTGAATCTTTTACGAAGAATTTAATTCTGGGGAATTTTGTTAAAAATATGTCGAGTTGCTAAAAATTGTATCTGTCAATTGAGTTGCGATGATAGTACATATTTTTAAAAAAAAATTGGTTTGGAGAGGTTATGGGTGAAATGATAATTTTAATAAATATCTAGATATTTTGAGATATTTGTTAAGTTATAATTAATATATATATATATATATATATATATATATATTTGTTAGGAGGGAAATAGAAAGGAAATGAAAAGGAAATAGGAAAGAAAAAGGAAACAAAAAGGAAAGAAAAGCCAAGGAAGGAAAGGAGAAAGTCATTTCCCCTAGTTGCGTGAAACTTCTTCTTCTTCTTCTTCTTCTTCTTCTTCTTCGATTTGCCAATCAATTTGGCATGTCATAGTGGCTCAACTATTTATGAAAATCGATTTGGCACGTTACAGGGGCTCAGCTATTTATCAAAATCGATTTGCCAATCGATTTGGCACGTTAAAGGGGCTCAACTATTTATCAAAATCGATTTGCCAATCGATTTGGCATGTCACAGGGGCTCAGCTATTTAAGAAAATCGATTTCCCAATCGAGTGCCCAATCGATTAATTTAAACCCAGAATACAGGTTTCACTAAAAACCTTTAAGGAAATCGATTTCCCAATCGATTTGCTTAGTAGAAACTTTTATTCTGAGTCAGACAATCGATTGCCCAATTGATTCATCAATTGATTGGTTGGTTGATTTATTACTTGATTGATTAAAAATCTATTTTGATTTCATTTTTACTTGACAAGTATTATGTGAACGTTTAGCATATGGAAAACCCTTTTAAGGTGCATGTTAAGTTGAAAGGTTATTTTGTGCATTTAAAAACTTAAATGTTATGTGTTAATTATTAATTTCGGTTGGTGACCCTTTACAACTATTGTGGAAATCTGGGCTTCGCCCTCAGATGAGAGCCAGGACAATCCTACCGGTTCGTACCCTGTGGATGGGAATGTAGTTGGAAACACTTAACTGGAGCTATGTTAGGAGGATCTTGCGGGGCGCGTGAAGATCACTCAAAGTGTATAGTTTTTCATAGAATGATCAAATTAGGTTGACGTATAGGGACTAGATGTCTTTCTTTTGGATTGTGGTTATTTGAAATTGGAAGACTGTACCTATACTAATATTGTCAGCAGGACATTTTGTTTTCGATGGGTCCCATGTACCACTTTTGACGTGAAAATACGTTGGATTCGTATTTCAAAAAAAAAACTATTCCGTTGTTGGTAAATTATTTCGACTTAATTGTCGTTGTGTTATGACTCAATTATTTATCCAATGGTATTTTCCTCATTTATTTCTTTGTATTATGAATTTGTTTTGAAAAAAAAATATACTCTCGCTGTTAAAACTTGGGGTGTTACATTGTGGTATCAGAGCATTGGTTTAGATTTCTTTGAGGATGTGGAGTTTTGGTTATAGATTGTAGGTCAACCTGTAGGTTTGGAGTTGTTATATGATCATGCGTCGATTTAAGTGGTTTGAGTTGTCAGGTCCGAAGTAATTATTATGTGTTGATGTGGTCGGAAGTTAGTTTTGGAATTATTTGAAGTAGTGTTAAGACTCTACTTGATGATGGTTTTATAGGAAAACCATGCCACCAAGAAGGAATGACGCTCCAAGAGCCAATGCTAATAGGGATGATCGAATGGCGGAGGCTATGAATAACATGGTTGCTTCTGTTGCTGCACAGACTGCTGCCAAGACTCAACGTGATCTGGAAAAGAGGGAAAGAGAGATTCATGCTGCAGAGTCAAAAGGATTAGAAGAATTTTGTCGTTACAATCCTCCCAAGTTTAAGGGGGATGAGAATTCAGAGAAAGCGGATCAATAGATCCAAGAAGTGGAAAAGATCTTCTAAATGATTAACTGTTAGGTGGGAGTGAAGGTCAACTATGCCACTTACATGCTACTAGGGGATGCTGAGTACTGGTGGAGGAGTACAAGATTGTTGATGGGATCAGCTCACGAGGAGGTGAATTGGGAATCATTCAAAAGGAAGTTTTTAGACAAATACTTCCCGATGAGTACCAGGACTAAACTGGGTGATGATTTTCTTAAACTGCATCAGGGGAACATGACCGTGGGCGAATATGCTGCGAAGTTTTAATCGCTATCAAGGCATTTCAGGATTTTCCGTTATAATATTGATGAACCATTCATGTGTCATCGTTTCCAAGACGGACTAAAGGATGAGATTCAAGACTCTGTCTTACCTTTGGGAATTCAACATTTCCATGTTTTTGTGAAGAATAAGAGGGCTAGCCGAGGAGGGAATTTTAGTTCAGGAGGGCCTAGTCGGGTGAATCATCAGAACAACAGGGGAAAACAAGTTTCTAGACCTTATAATCGACCACAAAATAACAACGGTGGGTAGAATCGCCCAGGGAACCAGAATTTCGGAAGACAATTGGGACAAGTGCTTCGATGTTTCCGATGTGGGGAAGAGGGACATTATGCTAGTGCTTGTACCTCTAATATTCTCACCTGCTACAATTGGAAGAAGCTAGGGCACATAGCAAGGGATTGCACGGCCACGAAGGTGGAACCAATTGTGAATGTAACTAGGGTTACTCGTCCTACTGCTAGAGGATGCGTTTATTGCGTGAGTGCTGAAGCTGGAAATCCATATGGCAATCTGATTCAACGTGACTGTGAGATTGCAGGTAATACTCTAACTACACTTTTTGATTCGGGGGCAACCCATTCCTTCATTGCTATGGATTGTGTGAATCGTTTGAAGTTATCTGTGTCGCCTCTACCTTTTGAATTGGTTGTTTCTACACCTGCTAAGACTTTGACAGTAAATTATGCATGTTTACATTGTCAAGTAACTATACAAAACAGGGATTTCTTGATTAATTTGATTTGTTTACCTCTACAATCACTCGAAGTCATTCTCGGTATGGATTGGATGTCGTATCATTATGTGATCTTAGATTGTGCTCGCAAATTGGTTCTTTTCCCCAAACCATGAGTTGTTAAGTATCTAGCCGCTAACAAACTCCGAGTGTCGCTAAGAGAAGGAACTCATGAGTTTTTGTCTCTGGCTAATGTGGAGGCAAAGATAAATGTGAACATAGAAGAGGTGATGCTTGTCAATGAGTACCGAGACGTATTTCTAACGGAAATTCCAGGATTGCCACCGGTAAGAGAAGTGGAATTTTTCATTGATTTGCACCCAGGAATCAGACCTATTTCAATGGCACCGTATCGAATGTCGCCATTGGAATAAAATGGTCTCAAAGGCCAAATTGAAGATTTGTTGGAGAAGAAATTTATTAGACCAAGTGTATCGCCATGGGGAGCTCCAGTTTTGCTAGTTAAGAAGAAGGACGGAGAAGTGTGAGGAAAATTTTTAGTTTCTAAAGAGAAAATTGACGACCTCACCAGTATTGGTATTACCGCAATCAGATGAACCCTATGAAGTTTATTGTGATGCATCTCACCAAGGTTTGGGATGTGTTCTGATGCAACACAAGAAAGCTGTGGCTTATGCCTCAAGGCAATTGAAGATTCATGAGAGAAACTATCCTACTCATGATTTGGAGCTTGCTGCTGTTGTTTTTGCACTGAAGATCTGGAGGAACTATTTATATGGGTGCATGTTCACAGTGTTCAGTGACCATAAAAGTTTGAAATATTTGTTTGATCAGAAGGAATTGAACATGCGCCAGAGATGATGGATGGAGACTCTCAAGGATTTTGATTTCACACTGCAGTACCACCCTGGGAAGGCCAATGTAGTGGCTGATGCGTTGAGTAGAAGAAGTGTATCGGTGTCTTCAACAATTATGGCTAGACAACAAGA
>JBBPBT010000670.1:2462907-2510349 GCA_037974875.1 Cicer bijugum
GTTCACAGTGTTCAGTGACCATAAAAGTTTGAAATATTTGTTTGATCAGAAGGAATTGAACATGCGCCAGAGATGATGGATGGAGACTCTCAAGGATTTTGATTTCACACTGCAGTACCACCCTGGGAAGGCCAATGTAGTGGCTGATGCGTTGAGTAGAAGAAGTGTATCGGTGTCTTCAACAATTATGGCTAGACAACAAGATTTGTGGGAAGCTTTTAGAGAACTACATTTGAACTTAGAGTTTGCACCGGAAATTTTGAAAATTTGGAATGATTAAGATTTCGAGTGGACTACTTGAAGACATTGCAAATTCTCAAGATGATGTCTTAATTCAAGAGAAGAGGAACCTAATAATCCAAGGGAAGACAACTGAGTTTAAGATTGGATCAGATAATATTTTGCGATGTAATAGTCAGATTTGTGTACCAGGAATTACAGATATGAGGAAAACAATTTTAGAAGAGGCTCATAAGAGTAAGTTGATCATTCATCCTGGAGCAAAAAAGATGTATCAGGATTTGAGGCAGAATTATTGGTGGCCAGGAATGAAGAAACATGTAGCGAAGTATGTATCAACTTGTCTAACTTGTTAGAAAGCGAAGGTGGAACATCAACGACCTGCTAGGATGTTGCAACCTTTAGATATACCTGAATGGAAGTGGGACAGCATGTCCAAGGATTTTATAACTTGATTGCCTAAAACAAGGAGAAAGAATGATTCTATATGGGTGATATTGGATCGACTGACTAAATCCGCACACTTTTTGCCAGTAAAGAGCACCTATAAGGTAGATCAGCTAACAGAGATCTACATTGACGAAATTGTGAGATTACACAGAGTACCATCAAGTATTGTATCAGACCGTGATCCGAAGTTCACATCACATTTTTGGGGAGCATTACACGAAGCATTGGAAATGAAACTACGATTGAGTTCAGCTTACCATCCACAAACGGACGGACAGACTGAAAGGACAAATCAGTCCCTAGAAGATCTATTGAGAGCATGTGTATTAGATGATAGAGGAAGTTGGGATGATGTACTACCGTTGATTGAGTTCACCAACAACAATAGTTTCCACGCAAGTATTGGAATGGCACCATATGAGGCTTTATATGGGCACAAGTGTCAAACGCCCCTGTGTTGGTATAAGGACGGTGAAAGTATGATTGTCGGACCAGAGATGGTGCAACAGACTACAACTAAGGTAAGGATGATTGTAAGACCCGTGATTTTAAATCCTAAGTTATACAATTTTAGGGTATTTTGTGTAAATTGCTTAGGCTTTTAACCCAGTTTTCGGTATTTAGTGAGTTAAAGGCCGAAAATATATTTTTGGAAATTGGATTAAAATTATTTGTCGAAGAATAATTTATTTAAGTTTTGAAGAATTTAATTCTGGGCGGTTTTGTTCAAAATATATCAGCTTGCTGAAAATCGTATCTGTCAATTGAGTTGCGACGAGAGTAGATATTTTTATCAAAATAGTTTGAGATGTGAGAGTTGTTGGAAATTTGTTGGTTTGGTTATATATTTATATATATATTATAAGTAATTATATATATATATATATATATATATATATATTAAGTATATATATGTAGAAAGAAAAGCAAAGGAGGGAAATGGAGAGAAAAGAAAAACAAAGGAAAGAAAGAGAAAGGAGAGAAAATGGAAATTTCCATCTTCTTCCTCCCCTGCCTCGCGTGCTTTTTTTTCCTCCTTCCTCCATCTTCATCCATTTTTGTTCTTCCTTGCTTCCTTGAGTTCGAAATTGATAGTGGGTGACAGGACAAGGATTTCTCAACTTCACTCTTCACCTTTGATTCGAAAACGAAGAAAAACGGTTTTAGGGATTCAAACTCAAATATCTCCGTTTCATCTAGATCTAAGCGTCGTTTCAAGAAGTGATAGAAGGGAAAGTTGCTCGCCACTACACTACGGTGCTAGTGAGCTAACTTTGGAAGCGGCGTTGCGAGCGGAGATTTTTACCAGATTTGCTCACGATACCGAAATCGAACGAAAAAGCTAAAGTGAAGGTAAGGGCTCCTTCCAAACTTTTAGTTTGCATTTAGGGACTTACTTGTGGTTGTGTGGAAAAGAATTTGGTTAGGGTTAAAGTAAGGTTTTATGGAGAATGAATTTTAAACCCATTTATGTATGATTTTGAGTATATGAAACTTGTTGTGTTTGAGTAATGGATTATGTTGATTTGTGTTCGTTGTTTTGACGTGTTCTAAATTGATAACTGATGAAACTTGAGTTTGTTTTGTGTGGTTTGTGTGGAAAATGATTGGGTGTGAAGTATGGTTTGAATGTGAAAGTATGTTTGAGTTTGTTTTGTGTGGTTTGTGTGGAAAATGATTTGGAATGAAGTAGGGATTGAATGTGAAAGTATGTTTGAGTTGGTTTTGTGTAGTTTGTGTGGAAAATGATTTGGAATGAAGTATGGATTGAATGTGAAAGTATGTGTGAGTTTGTTTTGTGTGGTTTGTGTGGAAAATGTTTTGGAGTGAATTTTGGATTGAATGTGAAAGTTGGTTTTGTGTGGAGTTTGAAAACCATTAAGTTAAACGAGTATTAAGAATGGGGAATCTCTTAATGTCTTGTTTACTTAATGTGAGTTTGTGAAAATCATTAAGTTAACTAGGCGTTAAGAATGGGGAATCTCTTAATGTCTTAGTTACTTAATGTTGTTTGAAAATCGTTTAAGTTAACTGAGCGTTAAGAATGGGGAATCTCTTAATGTCTCGGTTACTTAATGTTTGTTTTTGAAAATGGTTTCAGGGAAACGAGTATTAAGAATGGGGAATCTCTTAATGACTTGTTTACTGAATGTTTTGTTGTGGAAATTGATTAAGTCAAAAGTATATTAAGAATGGGGAATCTCTTAATATGTCTGGTTACTTAATGTTTGTTTTTGAAAATGGTTTCAGGGAAACGAGTATTAAGAATGGGGAATCTCTTAATTCTCTTAATGACTTGTTTACTGAATGTTTTGTTGTGGAAATTGATTAAGTCAAAAGTATATTAAGAATGGGGAATCTCTTAATATGTCTGTTTACTTAATGTTTGTTTTTGAAAATGGTTTCAGGGAAACGAGTATTAAGAATGGGGAATCTCTTAATGACTTGTTTACTGAAGGTTTTGTTGTGGAAATTGATTAAGTCAAAAGTATATTAAGAATGGGGAATCTCTTAATATGTCTGTTTGCTTAATGTTTTGGTGTGAAAATCGGTTAAGTAAATGAGTATTAAAAATTGGGGAATCTTTTAATATCTGCATTTACTTAACGCTTGTTGTGAATGGAGTTGGTGTATGCTCATGCATTTCATTTGGTAAATTGTGCTGACCTGTGATAGGTGGCACCTCGGTAAACTGTAGTGACCTGTGATAGGTGGTACGTTTACGATTTATTTTTTGGTAAGTTGTGCTGACCCGTGATAGGTGGCACCTCGGTAAGTAGTACTTTGGCCTGTGATAGGCGGTACCCTTACGACTTACGCTTTTTCTTTGGTAAATCGTGCTGACCCGTGATAGGTGGCACCTCGGTAAACAGTACTGACCCGTGATAGGTGGTACGTTTATGATTTACGCTTTTTAGTAAATCGTGCTGACCCGTGATAGGTGGCACCTCAGTAATTGGTACTTTGGCCTGCGATAGGCGGTACAATTATGATTTACGGTCCTTCGAGGAGGGTTTTGGTTTGGAATTCCGAGTCCATGCATTTTGGCATATACGCATTGCATTAGGGTGCTTGGCATACGAGTTGTGATTGATGCAAATTTATGATTGTGTTGTTTTTGCTAAGTGTTATGATTTGAAACTATGTGTAAGTGTGTTTGATTCATATTGAGATTGTGTTGATTGTTCTAAGAGTTATGTTTGGAAACGTGTGATAGTATGTTAGATTGTAAAACGTTTTTGAAACTCATAATGTCGTGGTAATTGTATGGGTATTGCTAAATGTTAAGGTTTGAAGTGGTGTTTGAATGTGATTGAGTTAGTTTATGAATTTTTGAAAGAATACACAGGGAAATCGATTTACCCAATCGATTTGATGAGTTACAGGGGCCCTGTCTTTCACGAAATCGATTTACCCAATCGATTTTGTAATATGTTTTTCAAAACCATTTAAGAAATCGATTTGCCAAATCGATTGGATTCATTATAGGGGTTCTGTCTTTCACGAAATCGATTTGCTCAATCGATTGGATTCAATACAGGGGCTCTGTCTGTCAATCGATTTACCCAATCGATTGATTTAAGCCCAGAGTTCAGTTTTCGCTAAAAACTTTCAGGAAATTGATTTCCCCGATCGATTAGCTTAGTGGAAAATCTTATTTTGAGTTAGATAATTGATTGCTCAATTGATTTATCCATGTTCTGGTGAGTTACGTATTACTTGATGGATTGAGAACTTTCTTTTGATTTCATTTACATTTGGCAAGCATTACATGAACTTTTAGCATATGGAAAATCCTTCTAAGATGCATGATAAGTTGAAAAGGTTATTTGTGCATTTAAAAGCTTAAATGTTATGTGTTAACTGTTAATTTTGGTTGGTGACCCTTTACAACTATTGTGAAAATCTGGGCTTTGCCCTCAGATGAGAGCCAGGACTATCCTACCGGTTCATACCTTGTGGATAGGGATGCAGATAGGAATGCTTGACTGGAGCTACGTTAGGAGGATCTCATGGGGCGCGTGGAGATCACTCAGGGTGTTTAGTGTGTTTTGTAGAATGATCAGATTAGGTTGACATAGAGGGAATAAATGTCTTTCTTTTGAATTGTGTTTATTTTAAATTGGAAAATTGTATCTTTACTAATATTGCCAGCATGACAGTTTATTTTCGATGGGTTCCATGTACCATTTTTTTGAGGTGTAAATACTCTGGATTCATATTTCGAAAAACTTTTCCGCTGCTTATAAATTGAAATGACTTAAATATTTATCAAAAGGTATTTCCGTATTTATTTCTCTGTTTTATTTTAATTTCTTTTAAAAAAAAAATATACCCTCGCTTTGAAAAACGGGGTGTTACATTGATCAAGGAGAAAATGAAGATTTCACAAGATCGTCAGAAGAGTTACGCGGACAAGCGTCGCAGACTTTTAGAATTTGAACAGGGTGACCCTATATTTCTAAGAGTCACACCAACTACTGGAGTTGGTAGAGCCTTGAAATAGAAGAAGTTGACGCCGAAATTCAATGGACCATATCAGATTTCTGCACGAATTTGAACAGGGTGACCCTGTATTTCTAAGAGTCACACCAACTACTGGAGTTGGTAGAGCCTTGAAATCGAAGAAGTTGACGCCGAAATTCAATGGACCATATCAGATTTCTGCACGAATTGGGCATGTTGCTTATCGGATTGCATTACCTCCGATACTGTCTAATATTCATGACGTGTTTCATGTGTCACAATTAAGGAAATACCTTGCAGATCCATCTCATGTGATCGAACCAGACACAATCCAACTAAAGGATAACTTGTCAGTCGAAGTACCACCTGTGAGAATTGATGACAGGAAGATTAAACGATTGAGGACCAAGGATGTTTTGTTGGTCAAGGTGATTTGCAACCCTTATATTGGAGATGCGACTTGGGAACTAGAGAGCAAGATGAGAGAACAACACCCAAAGTTATTTATCGACGCGTAGTTTCGAGGACGAAACTAATTTTAGGGGGGTAGTATTGTAAGACCCATAATTTTAAATTATACTTTATGTATTTTAGTGGATTTTGGTATTGAACTCGGAGGCTTTTTAGCCAAGTTATTAATATTTTGGGAGTTTAAATGACCATAAAGAAATTATGATGCTCGACTAAAATTACTCGTCGATAAATAAATTAAATTAACTTCGGTGAATCTTTTACGAAGAATTTAATTCTGGGGAATTTTGTTAAAAATAGCTCGAGTTGCTAAAAAATATATCTGTCAATTGAGTTGCGATGATAGTAGATATTTTTAACAAAAAGTGGTTTGGAGAGGTTATGGGTGAAATGTTAATTTTAATAAATATTTAGATATTTTGAGATATTTGTTAAGTTATAATTAATATATATAAATATATATATTTGTTTGGAGGGAAATAGAAAGGAAATGAAAAGGAAATAGGAAAGAAAAAGGAAACAAAAAGGAAAGAAAAGCCAAGGAAGGAAAGGAGAAAGTCATTTCCCCTAGTTGCGTGAAACTTTTTCTTCTTCTTCTTCTTCTTCACTGTTAACGCAAAAACAAAACCGTCAACACTCAAATCTTCATTTTTCATCTAGATCTAAGCTTCTTTTCGCGAAGAGATAGAAGGGAAAGGTGCTCACCACCACGTGACGGTGCTAGTGAACTAACTTTGGAAGCGACGTCGAGAGCGGAGATTTTACCGGATTTATTCACGGTACCATAATCGCACGTTAAAGCTAACGTTAAGGTAAGGGCTCCTTCCAAACTTTTAGTTTGCTTTTAGGGACTTATTTATGGTTGTGTGGAAAAGAATTTTGTTAGGGTTGAAGTGTTGATTTGGGGGAAAACGAATTTAATTCTTTTATGGGTAAAATCTTAGAGTTGGGTTTTGGTGATATTGATGAGTGTTTTGTGGGAAATGAATTTAACTCATTTATGTATGATTTTGAGGAAATGAAATTTGATGTGTTTGAGTGGTGGGTTGTGATGATTTGTGTTCGTCGTATTTGATGTGATTTGGTGTGAAATTGAGAATATGTTTGAGTATGTTCTGTGTGAAATTTGAAAATCATTAGAGTCAAACGAGCATTAAAAATGGGGAATCTTTTAATATCTTTGTTTACTTAATGTTTGCAGTGAAAATCGTTAGAGTTAAATGAGTATTAAGAATGGGGAATCTCCTAATATCTTTGTTTACTTAATGATTGTCGTGAAAATTGTTAGAGTTAAATGAGTATTAAAAATGGGGAATCTTTTAATATCGACATTTATTTAACGATTGACGTGGATAGAGTCAGAGTATGCTCATGCATTTCATTTTGGTAAATCATGCGGACCCGTGATAGGTGGCACCTCGGTAAATAGTACTTTGGTCTGTGATAGGCGGTACATTTACAATTTACATTTTTGGTAAATCGTGCTGACCCGTGATAGGTGGCACCTCGGAAAATAGTACGTTGGCCTGTGATAGGCGGTACTTTTACGATTTACATTTTTTCTTTTAGTAAATCGTGCTGACCCATGATAGGTGGCACCTCGGTAAACAATACTGGTCTGAGATAGGCGGTGCGTTTATGATTTACGTTTTTTAGTAAGTCATGCTGATCCGGGATAGGTGGCAACTCGGTAATTTAGTACTTTGGCCTGTGATAGGCGGTACGATTATGATTTACGGCCCTTCGAGGAGGGTTTCGGTTTGGAATTCCGAGTCGATGCATTTTGGCATACACGCATTGCATTAGGGTGCTTGACACACGAGTTGTGTTTGATTCAAGATTATGATTGAGTGTTTGAACTTGAGATTGTCGTGGTAATTGCGTTGTAATTGCTAAGTGTTATGTGTAACACTTCGTTTTTCAAAGCGAGGGTATATTTTTTTTTTCAAAAGAAATTAAAATAAAACAGAGAAATAAATAAGATAACACCTTTGGATAAAATAATTAAGTCATTATAATTTACAAGCAGCGGAAAAAGTTCTCAAAATATGAATTCAAAGTATTTACAAAACAAAAGTGGTACAGTCTTCCAGTTTAAAAATAAAAGCAACCCGAAAGAAAGATACCTGTTCCCTCTGTGTCAACCTAGTCTGATTATTTTACAAAACAACTAAACACCCTGAGTGGTCTCCACGCGCCCCGTGAGATCCTCCTAAAGTAGCTCCAATCAAGCATTCCCATCTACATTCCCATCTACATTCCCATCCGTAGGGTACGAACTGGTAGGATCGTCCTGGCTCTCATCTGAGGGCAAAGCCCAGATTTCCACAATAGTTGTAAAGGGTCACCAACCGAAATTAACAGTTAACACATAACATTTAAGTTTTTAAATGCACAAAATATCCTCTCAACTAAGCATGCACCTTAAAAGGATTTTCCATATGCTAAAAGTTCATATAATGCTTGCCAAATGTAAATGAAATCAAATAAAGTTCTCAATCCATCAAGTAATATTTAACTTGCCAAAACATTGATAAATCAATTGTGCAATCAATTATCTAACTCAAAATAAGATTTTCCACTGAGCCAATCGATTGGGCAAATCGATTTCGTGAAGGACAGAGCCCCTGTATTGAATCCAATCGATTGGGCAAATCGATTTCGTGAAGGACAGAGCCCCTGTATTGAATCCAATCGATTGGACAAATCGATTTCGTGAAAGACAGAGCCCCTGCATTGAATCCAATCGATTGGGTAAATCGATTTCGTGAAAGACAGAGCCCCTGTATTGAATCCAATCGATTTGCTAAATCGATTTCTTAAGTGGTTTTGAAAAACACATTACCAAATCGATTGGGTAAATCGATTTCCCTATAAATTCTCCCAAAAATACATAAACTAACTCAATCATATTCAAACACAACTCCAAATCTCAACACTTAGCAGTTACTACACAAACACCACGACAATTGGGTTTCGAAATAGTTTTACCATCCGTCACACTTACACACGATAATCAACACGTAACACTTAGCAAATTCAATACAATTTTACAATTACATCTCACGTTTAAAACACTGAATCCTAAACTTGAAAACAAACACACTACACACAATATGTTCCAAAACATAGCACTTAGTAATATCATCACAGTCATAAATTGAATCAAACACGACTCGTGTGCCAAACACCCTAATGCAATGCGTATATGCCAAAATGCATGGACTCGGAATTCCAAACCAAAACCCTCCTTGAAGGGCCGTAAATCATAATTGTACCACCTATCGCAAGCCAAAATACCAATTACCGAGGTGCCACCTATCACGGGTCAGCACGATTTACTACAAAACGTAAATCGTAAACGTACTACCTATCACGGGTTAGTACTGTTTACCGAGGTGCCACCTATCACGGGTCAGCACGATTTACTAAAAGAAAAAGTGTAAGTCGTAAATGTACCGCCTATCACAGGCCAAAGTACTACTTACCGAGGTGCCACCTATCTCGGGTCAGCACAACTTACCAAAAAGTAAATCATAAACGTACCACCAATCACGGGTCAGTACCGTTTACCGAGGTGCCACCTATCACGAGTCAGCATAATTTACCAAATGAAATGCATGAGCATACACTAACTCCATTCACAACAATCATTAAGTAAATGTAGATATTAAAAGATTCCCCATTTTTAATACTCATTTACTTAACCGATTTTCACACCAAAACATTAAGCAAACAGACATATTAAGAGATTCCCCATTCTTAATATACTGTTGACTTAAACGATTTCCACACAAAACATTCAGTAAATAAGTCATTAAGAGATTCCCCATTCTTAATACTCATTTAACTGAAACGATTTTTTTCAAAAACAAGCATTAAGTAACCAAGACATTAAGAGATTCCCCATTCTTAACGCCCAGTTAACTTAAACGATTTTCAAACAACATTAAGTAACTAAGACATTAAGAGATTCCCCATTCTTAACGCCCAGTTAACATAAACGATTTTCAAAACAACATTAAGTAAACGAGACATTAAGAGATTCCCCATTCTTAATTCTCATTTAACTTAAACGATTTTCACAAACTCACATTAAGTAAACAAGACATTAAGAGATTCCCCATTCTTAATACTCGTTTAACTTAATGGTTTTCAAATTCCACACAGAACAAACTCAAACATACTTTCACATTCAATCCATAATTCGCACCAAATCATTTTCCACACAAACCACACAAACACATCTCATGTTTCATCAGTATCAATTAAGAACACGTCAAAAAAGAACGAACACAAATCAACACAATCCACCACTCAAACACACAAGTTTCATTCACTCAAAATCATACATAAATGAGTTTAAATTCATTTTCCACGAAGCATTCATGAATATAACCAAAACCTAACTCTATGATTTTACCCATAAAGCCTTAGATACATTTTCCCAAATCAATACTCTAACCCTAACAAAATTCTTTTCCACACAACTACAGATAAGGCCCTAAATGCAAACTTAAAGTTTGGAAGGAGCCCTTACCTTCACTTTAGCTTTTTCGTTCGATTACAGTACCGTGAGTAAGTCCGGTAAATTTTCCGCTCGCAACGCCGCTTCCATAGTTGGTCCAATAGCATCGTAGCACGGAGGTGAGCAACCTTCCCTTCTATCACTTCTTGAAAGGAGGCTTAGATCTAGATGAAATGGGAAGGTTTGTGTTTGAATCCCTAATACCGTTTTTCTTTGTTTTCGAATCAAAGAGAAAGAGTGAAGTTGAGAAATCCTTGTCCTATCACCCACTACGAATTTTCGAACTCAAAGGAAGCAAGAACAACGAAAATGGATGAAGATGGAGGAAGAGAGAAGAAGATGTTTTCGCGAGGGAGAGGAAAAGATGAAGTTTTTTTCCTTTCTTTGGTTTTTCCTTTCTTTTTCTTTCTTTCTTTCCTTTTTCTTTCTTTTCTTTCTCTTTCTTTTCTTTCTAATCCCTTTCTTTTTCCTCCCACACAAACATATATACATATATTTTAATATATATTATTTACTTTTAAGAAATATCTTCAAATCTAGATATTTATTAAAATTACCATTTCACCCATAACGCATTAAATTCTTCGTAAAAGATTCACCGCAATCAATTTAATTTATTTGTCGACGAGTAATTCTAATCGGGCATCAAAATATCTTTTTAGTCATATAAACTCCAAATTATTAATAACTTTGGCTTAAAAGCCTCCGAGTTCAATACCAAAAATACACTAAAATACATAAGGTACACTTTAAAATTATGGGTCTTACATTATGTTTTGAAATTGTGTGTAAGTGTGATTGATTGCAAAACTATTTAGAAAGTCAAGTTGTCATGGTGGTTGTGTGGAAATTGCTAAGTGTTATGTTTGAAATTATGGGTAAGTGTGATTGATTTCAAAACTATTTCGAGTCTCAAGATGTCGTGGTGATTGTGTTGTAATTGCTAAGTGTTACGTTTTGGAATTGTGTGTTGTGTGTAACTGTGATTGATTCAGTTTATGTAGTTTAGAAAACTTCAGAAAAATCAATTTCCCAATCGATTCTGTTAAAAGATATTGAACAAAATCGATTGCCAATCAATTTGGCATGTCACAGGGGATCAACTATTTATCAAAATCGATTTGCCAATCGATTTGGCATGTTACAGGGGCCAATCTATTTATCAAAATTGATTTGTCAATCGATTTGGCACGTTACAAGGGCTCAGCTATTTATCAAAATCGATTTGCCAATCGATTTGGCATGTCACAGGGGCTCAGCTATTTAAGAAAATCGATTTCCCAATCGATTGCCCAATCGATTGATTTAAACCCAGAATACAGGTTTCACTAAAAACCTTTAAGGAAATCGATTTCCCAATCGATCCGCTTAGTAGAAACTTTTATTTTGAGTCAGACAATCGATTGCCCAATTGATTCATCAATTGATTGGTTGGTTGATTTTTTACTTGATTGATTAAAAACCTATTTTGATTTCATTTTTACTTGGCAAGTATTATATGAACATTTAGCATATGGAAAATCCTTTTAAGGTGCATGCTAAGTTGAAAGGTTATTTTGTGCATTTAAAAACTTAAATAGTATGTGTTAATTGTTAATTTCGGTTGGTGACCCTTTACAACTATTGTGGAAATCTGGGCTTTGCCCTCAGATGAGAGCCAGAACAATCCTACCGGTTTGTACCCTGTGGATGGGAATGTAGTTGGAAATGCATGACTGGAGCTATGTTAGGAGGATCTTGCGGGGTGCGTGAAGATCACTCAAAGTGTATAGTTTTTTTGTAGAATAATCAGATTAGGTTGACGTATAGGGGTTAGATGTCTTTCTTTTGGATTGTGGTTATTTTAAATTGGAAGACTGTACCTATACTAATATTGTCAGAATGACATTTTGTTTTCGATGGGTCCCATGTACCACTTTTGAAGTGTAAATACTTTGGATTCGTATTTAAAAAAAACCTATTTCGTTGTTTGTAAATTAAGTCGACTTAATTGTCGTTGTATTTTGACTTAATTATTTATCCAAAGGTATTTTCCTCATTTATTTCTTTGTTTTATGAATTTGTTTTGAAAAAAAAAATACACTCTCACTGTTAAAAATCGGGGTGTTACAAGATCATTACCAACATCTTCATCATTATTGTTATCATCACTTATTTTATTGGTCGATAGGACAACATGCCATTTATCATTAGCATGATCAGAGACATAAAACACTTGTTGAGCTTGCGACGCTAAAATAAAAGGCTCGTCTTTGTATCTCACACTATTAAAATCAACAAGCAAGAACCCTGACTCATCAATCTGAACGCCATTATTATTATCGACACACTTGCAACCAAATATGGGAACACAAAACATTGTGTAGTCTAACTCCCATATGCGCTCGATAACCCCAAAATATGATAGATTTGCATATATTGGGTTTTTTTCTTTTGCACTTGAGAAATGCATCGCTTCAGCTACGAAAGTGACTCCGCTATTTTGCATAGTGGTCTGAATCATCTTGTTCTTTGGTATAAAATGTGCAGTCGTTACTTACATAACCAATGGAAGAAAAGACATGTAAACTCGGACCATTTGCTAGCCATCTCAATCTTTGAGATATTGATTCGGGGTCTATATCAAACTTTGACTTTATGTGATTATTTAAACATGTTATAAAAATTCAATTGTGCTATCGAGTTATCCAATTTTGATTCCAATTCATGTTCAAACGAGATAACTGATCCATGTGTATTGTAGCATACGGTTGAACCTCATCATCATTATGCAAAACATACAATTGCTCCTTCTCCCATTACGTCGTTGATATAGTCATTTGTCTCCTTCCAATTATCCCTTCTCCTGATATTCTTCCCAAATGACGAGACATGGGAAGCCTTATGGATTCAAAATTGGAGAAATATTCAGTACAAAATTCACCAGCTTCTTTGACAATGTAGCGTTTAGCAATACAACCTTCCAGTTAACTTCTACTTTTTACGTACCCTTTAAATATTTTCATATATCATTCTATCAAATACATCCATCTCATATAAGCTGGGCTACAAAGTTGTGTCTCCTTAACAAGATGAACAGTAAGGTGAACTATTATATAAAAAAAAAACGAGCGTGGGAAATACATTTCAAGCTCACACAAAGTAACAACAATTTCCCTCTACAATGTCAGTAATTTCTGAGGATCGATCACTTTACTACAAATTTCCCTAAAGAAGAAACATAATCTAGTTAAGGCTCGTTGAACATTTTCAAGTAAAATGGAACGTATACCTATTGGTAGCAAATGCTCCAATAGAATATGACAATCATGGGTCTTCAAATCTTTTAACTTGAGGTCTTTCATACAAACCAATTTTTTAATGTTTGAAGAGTTTCCTTCTAGAACTTTAACTTCGTGTAGAAAGTTAGATAAAACAATTTTTTCCTTTCTAGATAGAGTATGAGAGGCTAGAGGTAGATATGTGCGATTTCCTTTCTTTACGGGACCCAATTCATTTCTTATTCCTATATCAACCAAGTCCAATCTTGCATTCATGTCATCTTTAGACTTTCCTAGAACATTGAGTAACATGCCAATAACACTATGAAATAAATTTTTTTCAATATGCCTCACATCGAGGAAATGTCTTATATACAATGACTTCTAATATGGCAATTTAAAGAAAATTGACTTTTTCTTCCATCCAATTTTGACCAGCTTTGCCGCAAATGGTTTTCCAAATTTATTGGTCAAACCTTGTACTTTTTCAAGTATTTGATATACAATCGGTGCTAAAGGAGCTTTACCTTCCTCTTGTTTTCCATTGAATGCATTTCTCCACCCACGATACTGATGATTATAAGGTAAAAATCTACGATGTCCAAGAAACACATTCTTCTTACAATGTTTCAACCGCATCCAATTTGTACTCTGTTCACATATAGGACATGCACATTGACCTTTAATGCTATATCCTAATAAATTACCATATGCTGGAAAATCATTAATTGTGCCGAACAACATTGCCCTCAAATTGAAACATTCTTTCTTATACCCATCATAAACTTCCACACCTGTGTCCCACATAATTTTCAAATCTTCAATTAATGGAGTCAAGTGTACGTCTATATCATTCCCCAGTTTTATGGATCCAGAAATTAAAAAAGACAACATCATAAACTTAAACTTCATACATAACCATGGAGGTAGGTTATAAATCAACAAAATCACTGGCCATGTGCTGTGTGAGATGCTTTAAAGACCATGTAGATTCATTCCATCAGTAGAAAGTGCAAGTCGTACATTTCTTGACTCTATCTTGAATTCAGGATACTCGTGATAAATTTTTGCCCATTGTGGAGAATCTACAAGGTGTCCAAACTTTCCATCTCTAATTCTTTCATATGCATGCCATGTCAAATGTTTTGAATCTTCTTCATTGCGATACATGCACCTAAATCTTGGTATTATAGGAAAATACCACACAACTTTTGCAGGAGTAGATTCTTTGTTCTTATATCGAGATACATTGCATTTCGAACACGCCTTTAGTAATTCATATTCGTTTCGAAATAAAATGCAATCGTTAGGACACACATGAATCCTTTCGTAACTCATGTCAATAGAGCACAAAATCCATTTAGCCTCGTAGGTTCGACTGGGAAGTTCATTATCATTTGGCAACATATCTTTTAAGAGTGTTAATAATTTTGTGAAGCTTTTATCAGACCATCCATTGCTCATTTTTAAGTTGTACAACTTTAATATCACCGACAGTCTTGTGAATTTAATACGACCATTATATAATGGTTTCTCAGCATCACTCAACAAACTCTCAAACATTTTAGGACAATCTCGAAGATCTTCTTCAACTACTTTTGCAATCTCCTCAACACGGTCCGGCTCATATGTATCTGTGTCGAACTCAATTGAAGCATATGTCGAACCATTCTCAAAATTAATGTTTCCTTTCTTTTTTCTCACCATGTCTTATCCAACATGTATAACTTCGATCAATTCCATTCCATACTAAATGTCATTCCAATTCATCTTCGCTAACGCGTTTTCTAAAACAACATTTTAAACAAGGACAAACGACTCTATTTGGATCGTTTGCATTCTTCGCTACAAACTCAACAAACTCCTTAACTCCATTTTCATACTCTTTTGACAATCTATTGACATACATCCATTTCCAGTCTATATTATATGACCTATATAAATGCTGTTACAAAATTAATAAGCTACTGATAACATTATACCAATATATAGTACACATTACCAAGGTCCATTATTATGTAATAACTTTAAAACAGAAAAGATTTCAAAACAGAACAGATCAACAAATTTTAAAAAAGAAAATATTTTATATGATTTATTATGTAAGAATTTATTAGTTTTCGTTACAACAACGAATTAATAAATACAGTACCTGAGACAACGTACCCAATTTTTTTATAAAGGAGGAGCAGTAGATGGCCACACAGTACGTAGAGGAGAGGAGGATTCCCAAAGTAGAGGAGTTGAGGTTTTGTAAGTTTTTTTAAATTTATTTTTATTTATTTAAAGTAAATAATTTTAATTTAAAGTGAATAATTTTACAGCGCTTGTGTAATAAGCGCTCTAATAGGTTCTTTAATTATGTGAATATGCAAGGCTTTTACAACGCTTTTAACAAAAGCGCTCTAATAAGTTATTTAATTATATGAAAGCGCAAGTCTTTTACAACGCTTGTAAAAAAGTGCTCTAATAGGTCATTTAATTATTTGAAAGTGCAAGTCTTTTACAACGCTTGTCCAAAAAGCTCTGTAAAAGCTATGTAACATCAGGTGGGAGCGTTATATTTTACAGCACTTGTTTTTCAAGCGCTCTAGAAGCGTTGTAAAACATTATGTGAGGGCGCTTCATTTTACAGCGCTTGTGTACAAGCGCTGTAAAAGCCTTGTAAACATTATGTGCATGCGCTATATGACCCTACAACAGCGCTTTTTCCACAGCGCTTGTCAGAAAAGCGCTATTATATCCTCCGTTATTTTTAAAATATATTTACAACAACGCTTGTATTTAATAAGCGCTGTAAAAGGCATGCTATAAAATGTTATTTTTGGTGTAGTGACTATTACTATGAGTAGAGCTTGCGAAAACCAAGACTTATTGCAAAATCATCTTGTATTCCTCCTCATTCTCATATATTTTGTATTCACAAATCAAATGTGTTTAAAAAATGAATCGCCGTGGGCACAACATTTTAGCTACAACAGAACCACCACTATGATGAAAACTGTGTCTTGACGTTCTTGATTCTACTTTTTTGTCTTGGTTAGTTCTTTCTCCCACTATATATCTTCTATTTCAATTTTCCTTTAACTTTAACATCAATCATAAATTTTGAATAAACTACAAATTAAGTTTAATTATAATATATATATATATATATATATATTTTGTTTAAATATTAACTATATCTATGTCTATAATGCATATTCTGATTAGAGAAAAATATACATTGAGTGGAATTTAAAAAAATTGTTTTATGTTCTTAATTGATGCAATCATTTTAGATATATATTTATAATATTTATATTTTCTAAAAATTGATCAGTTTTATGTTTTGTGCAAATTTCTTTCGACTTGTATTTAAAATATTAATTCCACTAAGAATAGATAAACCGTATATTCCATTTTAATTATATAAACAAAAATTACGTAAACACAAACAGAGGTATTATATGGTATATAACGTTAACATATTCGGTTGGTTTAAAATATATGATTGTGCATAACATAATTTTTTCATTGTTAAAAGTTTTAATTATTATTAATTTTAAATATATAATTTAATTTATATGGGCATCTTTATTTATATATAATAATCGTATAGTATCTGATACTTGATTTTAAGATTCTATTGCGAAGGTTAATTTTTTTTTTGTTGCTTATTGTGTCTACTAATTATTAGTTGCAATGGTTGACAAAAACGAAATGTGAAATTGATAAGACATTCATGTTCAATGTCGCTGTAGAGTTCCTTATGCCTTTTTATGTTGTGCAGAATCTCCAATTGAGGTAAGGGAAGAAAGAACATTTAAATTCATTAATGTAATATATTGTGAGATGAACGAGAAAACTGTATTTTTCTATGATTCATCTAAGGCTTGCTAAGTACGACAGTAGCCATTGGAGAGATAAATAAATTAATTTGAAAATATGATAATTGTGAGATTAAAATGTGAAATAGAAATGTTATAAGGTTTGATTAATTTAATTTTTTATAATTGTGTGATATTTGATATTATTGCGATGTTGGGTGTCGAATGAAATTTTATGCATATGTTTGATTATACAAGTTTATGTGATGTGATACTAAAAGATTGATGCATTGTATGATATATATTTATGTGATGATGATACTTGATTTATGATAGTGATGTTATAAATTTGTGATAATTTATTTGATGATTATGGTGATGTACGATTAATGGTAGTGATGTTATAAATTTGTGATGAAAATATTGAAGGAACTCAGTAGTTGATGAAATAGAGGTGATTCAAATTTATGCTTAAGATGACATTCTTAATGGAGTATCGTAGACCATTACAAGAAAATTTATTCCTCGTAAATTATTTGTGAAATGTATTTCTTTGAGTGATTTTGATTTTGTAATGTGATGTTTTTCCTTCAAGAATGTTTGTGTAATGAAACAATTTATTTATGATTAATTGTGTGTTCTTTTTACTTATATTATATTATATTATTAACATAATTTTTAAATTTACATCCTTCGTTGTTGTTTGTGTTTAATTAGTTTGGCCTTGCGTTTGCGAACTCGCAATTATTACAGGTTAATGAGTTTTGAGGTTCAAGTTTAGGAGAAATTGACTTTGATAGGTGATACCAGAAATAAGAGTTGTAAATTGTATTGTACTTTTACTTTTTTAATTAGTAACGACTTTTTGTATGAAAACCATATAAGTACTAGTAGGTTTTTGGAATTAAATTAAGAAATCATAGTTAAGTCAAGTTCATTGAGATTGCATTGCTTTAATTGACGAATAAATTTGAATTGTTACATGTGTATTTAGAGGAATGTGATATCCTGAATTAGTTATAAAAAGTTTTATTTTCTTGAAAATAGATTTTCTTTATCTGCTGCGAATTTTGTTAAAAAAATCTAGTATAAATGATTATTATTATTATTATTATTATTATTATTATATACGTTATTTAGGGGTTTATGGTGTCACAGAGCTTGCCACCTTTACTTCTCTCTCTTCCTCCTTCTTGTCACAGTCACTCACTCTCAAAACATTTTAAAAACACCAATACTGGTTACCGTTCACCTTCTTTTTCAAATCCTCCATTCATCCTTTTCTCTCAGATCCTCCATGTAACGCCTAGTTACGTGGGTATAAAAATTGGAGTAATGACGCTAAAGTTGTAAGAATTATATAAGATAATAAGGTACTGTAATAAATAATAAATTATTAGAAATAAGTAATGTTATGAAATCTCAAAAATTATCCTTACAACTTAAAATTATTTAATAATTAAAATATCCAAAACTGGGCAAATACTATCTAATCTCGACATAAAATTCAATGTAGACATTATGTCTACTTATTCTTGATCTACTAACCTAATCAAAGGAAATCACTCTTCTCAAGGGAGGTATGACTTATTAACTCTTGACGTCTCCAACGGTCTCAATATCTAAAAACAACATTTTAATGAGATACAAAATCCCAATGAATAATACACACAATTTAAAAACAAGTATTATTCTCAACCGGAGCGATAACCGGAAAAGTCGATCATGGCACCCGCCTTCATCTAAAAATATTCTTTAGAACTATTCGTTATATAACTAAAATTTCTCGACAATAACCAACTACTTCCAATAACTAATAAAAACTCATCAAATAAATTAACGATAATCCACATCTATTATAATAAGATAATTCCAATATACACATTTATTCCACAAAAATAATCAATTAATTCAATGATGGAGATATACTACTTTTGCAAAGTGAGTATATCTAATCATGTAGAGTACCAGCTCATCCTGTGTGGGGTACAAGACCCATTTGTGTGGAGTTTAAACCTCATCTCTTTGTGAAGTTTAATACTCATCTATATGTGGGGTACAATACCCATCCATGTGGAGTTTAAACCTCATCTCTTTGTGAAGTTTATACTCATCAAAAGGTGGGGTACAAGACCCATCCATGTAGAGTTTAAACGTCATCTCTTTGTGAAGTTTAATACTCATCCAGATGGAGTTTAAAACTTCATCTCTTTGTGAAGTTTAAAATTCATCAATATGTGGGGTCCAAGACCCATCAATGTGGAGTTTAAACCTCATCTCTTTGTGAAGTTTAATACTCATCCAGGTGGAGTTTAAACCTCATCTCTTTGTGAAATTTAATACTCATCTATAGGTGGAGTTTAAACCTCATCTCTTTGTGAACTTTAATACTCATCTAGGTGGTGTTTAAACCTCATCTCTTTGTGAAGTTTAAAACTCATCAATATGTGGGGTACAAGACCCATCTCCAGCAAACACAATCAAAATCATTCATAATTTTAACAATCATATTCACAAAATCATATTTATAATATAACGTTTCATTTTAATATATAATAACAATGATCATTCATGAAAATATAGTAAAACAATCATTTTAAAGATTATATATTTCTCAAACACATACAATCCAAATAGTTCATATTTAAACAACTATATTCGTAAAATCATATTTATAATATAATATTTCATTTGAATATATAATAACTAAGATCATTCAAGAAAATATAATAAAACAATCTTTTTAAAGAATATATATTTCTCAAACACATACAATCCAAATAATTAATCTTTCAACAACTATATTCATAAAATCATATTTATAATATAGTATTTCATTTGAATATATAATAACAATGATCATTCAAGAAAATATAATAAAGCAATCTTTTTAAAGAGTATATATTCAAACTATCATAAAAATGGTAATCCAAAAAGCAATAGTAAACAAATCAATTCATAATCTATTATTACAATTTATAAAATCTCAATTTTAACAGAGTTAGATTTTCGACAAAATGTATTTTTATAAGAAAATACCAACCATAATATCTAATGCTTTTCCAATTCTAAATTTCCAAAATAAATGTACCATGAAAGTTTAACGGTGTGATTACTCACCTCTTGAAGCGTTCTTTTATAAAAAGTTTTGTATGTGTTAGTCGTTACTAACCACTGCTACTGCAACGCAATCATACTTTTGTTCCTCTTTATGGTGGCATATATAGTTCTCTGTATTGAGTTTTTTATTTTCTTCTTTGTATCTATTTATAATTAAATATTTATAAGATAGTTTGACTAGGTATCCTATATTTGCCCCATTAAACTCTTGGTTGTTACAAATAAAACAAATACATATTGAATTCATATAGGATTGTTTGTTTGGTTTTGTTTGACTCCTTAATAATAGGTAATTAGGTAGCAAAAGTTTGTTATAATAGCTTGTTTGTTAATATCTATTCCACATAAACCGGTAACAACCCAAACAAACATCCTATTATTACAGTCTCAAACAAACAACAACTTACTAATGTTACCTTATTTTAAGCAAATTAATAGTTGATATAATAATAATAGTAATAATAATATAATCAAAATAATCTATAAATTAGAATATTTTAAAATTCCAATTATTTTTAATCCTTTAATTTAGGATGTTACACTCCAAATACTAAAAGTTTACTAAAATCTACCAAAGCTTCCCAACAACATTGCATGCGGGAATTTGCATTTTTCATCATTGTGAATCAACTCAAATTAGTGAAGTAGAGAAACTATTTCCAATGGGAGCTTAGAACTACTTCGAACCAGAATCTTCTTATACTTTAGTGTCGTTTTGTGAGTTCTGTTACATTAATTTATGTTTAGCATGAGGGTTATGGGGGGTTTATTCAATAAAATCTTTTATTTCTTGTTAGAAAATTATTTTGGAGATTGTAAGAGTTGAAAAAACAATGATGTGTGAGAGAAATGAAATATTTAGCATATAGGAGGGTTGAATCTGCACCCATATTATTTAAATTGATGTGCACGTGGTTTGGGATTTGAGTTTTAGTGCAGGGTGTGAATTTTTCCTCTAAAGAAAAATACATGTGCTTGGATATTTTCCACCCTTACTAATGTATTGTCTTTGATGGTTGTATATATTCCTGCCTATAATTGCTCGTTCTAAAAATTCCGAGCATTTCAACCTCTGGTAGTTTTCTTCATCTTGCCTTTGATGGCTATCGTTGTTAAATTCTAAGTATTTTTTGCCTCTAGGAGTTTTCTTCATTTTTCCTCTGGTGGATATTGTTGTTAAATTTGAAGTATTTTTGCCTCTAGTAGTTTTCTTCTTCTTTCCTCTGATTATCTTTCTCTATTCTTTCTTCCTCTAACTCTGATCCCAATTTGTTTTCTTGTAACTCTGATCCCTGCTCGTTTTCCTCTAACTCTGATCCATGTTCATCTTCCTCTAACTTTGATCATTGTTCAACATCCTCTAGACACATATCCTCGAGTACTTCATTTTGACGAGTATCATCTGATAAATCCTCTTGACGCATATCCTTTGATTTGGAGTTATGTGTAACAACCCATCTATTTTGTTAAATCTAGAGGTTAATTATTAAAAATTGTTAATTTAAAAATAAAATAACTAGTTTATTTGTTAAAAAAAGGCACTATAGTAATATTTGGCCAAATGAAGGGAAATGGCATAATTTCCACTTTACCTCTCCACTATCTTTCTAATATCTCATTTTAGAAACACATTTGTTCCTTCTTCTTCATTATTGTAAGGCTACTCCATCCTCCCAATCTCCAACCCCTCATTTTCCTTCATTTTTTTCAAATCAGTCAAACCCAAAAGCTTAACAAAGCCCTTCAAAACCATTTTTAAGCTTTGCCTGTCTCCATTTGTCTCTAACCAAATTCGAGGAAGCAGTAGGGAATAATTACAAAAAAAAAATGAAGAACTTGAGTCAAAGTGGCAATTCGAGAAAAAGGGGAGCTCAACAACCAGTTTAATCAGAACATCGTCTTCTCCCTTTTCATAAATGGTGAGTTTTTTTTTCTATTAAAAGGTTTTTTTATGATTAGGGATTTAATTTTTGAAGTTGTTTAGAAGCAAATAGGAATAGAAGACAAAAACTCACATAGGTTTAACCCGTAAAGATTGCATTGAATATGTGAGTAAGTTAAAACTTGTATTTATGTTAGAAAAAATTTACTTAGATGTGCATAACTTGATTTAAAGTGATTATGCTTGTCGAGCACGATTTATGCTCGTTACTATTATTGCCTGTGATGTGTTTGTGAAATTGTGTTATGTTATGTTATATTAATTTCTCTAATATGAGGATTTTGGACGATGAAAGTTTTTTTTTTTGAATCAATTGTTTTGGGTTATTACGGATTAGGAGAATTAGAGTGTGGTGAAATGGAATTTTTGCATATAGGTGTTTTTAAAACTACATCCAAATAACTTTTGATGATTTTTTATGTTGTTATTAATTTCATGACTTTTATATATTTTTTCTTTCTATTTTCATGACTCCAATCTTGTTTCTGTTTTATGATTGTGAATTTACATTTTGAATTAAGGACTTAAGATTAAACTATTATGAGTTTAGTATATCGCCTAAGTTATTTATAATTGTTGTGGATGAATGATGCATCTTATATATGACATAGTAAGTGCATTTTATACAAAATATTTTAAGTTTTGTACAATATCATTAATCAAATCATGCATGGCCTTATTCACGGTGGGACATTTAGGTTATTTCAAGCATGGAATAACAGGCAAAGAAGAACAATCAGGACACTGATTGGGGTTTGGCCTGACCACCTTTACCAATCTGGACTCAATTATCTTAGTGACCCACATTAAGATTTAAGGTCATGCATATGTTTTCACAATACACACACACACACACACACACACACACACACACATATATATATATATATACACACACACACATATATATATATAGACATGCATAATAATAATAATGATAATAATAATAATAATAACAATAATAATATTTTTATCATGAGATATATAATTAGTTTTCATGTTTATACACTTTTATGAAAGAAACTCTTTGAGATTGTTTTTCCCTTTTATTTTTAGACCTCACTGAGATATTTTTATCTCGCCCCAATTATTATATTTTTTTTTATTTAGCAGCTGGAGGAACATGAGACATGAATTTAGCATCAGAAGATCAATTTCAAACTCTTGGAATTAGAATTTTATGTTTTGTTTTTTGATGTAATCAGTAGATCAAAGTTTGTTTTCAAGATGTAATATTTTATGAATCTACTAAACGAATTTTAAACTATATTTATGAATGTAGTTTTCAGTTATGATGGTGATTCTAATTTATTATTTATTGTTAATTGTCTATGTTTTATTAAGGTGTATGAGTCAAATTATCATATTTTGGATAAATGATAATGGGTCTTACGTTATGCCTATGGATATGTTTGCCTCTGATTTTAGCTTCGATCATGGACTTAAAGTATCAATTTTCAGTTGGTTTTCGATGTATTGTTAAGTCAGTATAGTGTTATGGAGTAAGGATGCATTGCAAACATAATACCATCAAAGTATTGCATACATAACATCTCAAGTGCATTTTGTTCTAACTAATCAAATCATGCATTACCTTATTCACGGTGGGACACTCACGTTTGTTCCAGGCATGGAACAACAAGAAGAGGAGAACAATCTGAAAGCTGGTTGGAGTTTGGCTAGACTTTAAGACCCATAGTTTTTAAATCCTAAATTATACAATTATTGGTGTATTTAGGTATTGAACTCTGAGGCTTTTTAGCCAAGTTATTGATATTTTGTGAGTTTAATGCTCAAAAATATCTATTGATGCCCGATTAAAATTATTCGTCGTTAAATAAATTAGATTAAGTACAATGGATCTTTTGTCGAAAAATAATTAATTTAGGTTATGAAGAATTTAATTATGGGCAGTTTTGTTAAAAATATGACTCGGGTTGCCGAAAATTCTATCTATCAATTGAGTTGCGACGAGAGTAGATATTTTTATCAAAATGATTTGAGATGTGAGTGAAGTGATGTGTGTTAGAATTGTTAGATATTTGTTGGATTGATTTTAATTATAATATATATATATATATATATTTAATATAAAGTAACATATGTATATATATGTTAGAATTGAGGAAAAGAAAGGAAAAACATAAATAGAGGAAGAAAAGACACGTATCCCTCCAATCTCGTGACCCCTTCTTCTTCTTCCTCCTTCCTTCCACTTTCTTTTTCCTTCTTTTGCTTCAAGAAAAGAAACACAAGGCTTAGTGGGTGAGAAATAACAAATTTCAAGCTTCATTATTCTCCTTTGATTCAAAAAGGAGAAAAACGGTGTTGGTGTTTTCAAAAGACATAGATGTTTCCGTTGTTACACAGATAGATGCAAATACTCTGCGGGATTTGGAGAAGAGGGAAAGAGAGATATGTGCTATTGAGTCAAAAGGATTGAAATATTTTCGTCGTTACCATCCTCCAAAGTTCAAGGGTGATGAGAACTAAGAAAAATTTGATCAGTGGATTCAAGAAGTGGAAAAGATCTTCGAGATGACGGATTGTCAAGAAGAGTTGAAGCGAATCATGACAACATGAAATTTATGAAGTGGTTCCAAGGACACAGAAGCTATGTGATGGGGTTAACTCGAAGATGAGGAGTATGGATAGATTAACATTAGACAAATAAGGGATTTCAAGTAAAGATCTAAGTGGAGGACTTTTGTTAAGAAAAGTATTAGATGTTTTTCTGGTAGATTTCAGGATGCGACTAAATGAAGTTTGAAAATTGTCAAAGAGGTGTGAACACCATGGAATTATTGAGAAGATAGATATTCTATTTGGAATAGCATTTGGTGTCAATGAAAGAGGCTTGTATTGAAGTAAAGGGGCACTGCACATTAGGGGTAAATACTATCTTGGTTAGATAAAGTACACTTTGAGGAATAGTCGATACCTTGATGGGTAAGGTCGAACATTCGAATAAAACTAGATTCGTGATTCAGATTATTAAGTATGAATCTCATGACGATTACAAGAGTGAGAATATATATTTTGTTGATAAGTGACAAATCTCTTTGTGGTTTAGGAGATAGTAAGTATGGATAGTGATATTGAACGAAACTATAGACACGTAAGTGTGAATTTTGAGCGATGTTCAAAAAAACATTATGAGTTAAGCCTTGATGTATTGAACTCTTTGTTACCATTAAGTGGAATTTGAAGTATCGAGTACGAGAATACTTCGAGATTGCGGTAATATAAGTTTTGAGAGTCTATTAAAGGATGGAAATTACTAAGAGGATGTTAATATTTTGATATGTCGGAAGGATTATTCGAGATTTGATTTGGGACCCTAAGATGGTTGATTTTTTAGTTGATGATTTAAAATCCACAAGGTTGGATGGAGGACCAAGTAATACTTAAAACTTTCATAATAGAAGGAGTTGAGGCATGCAAGTGATAAATAATTCATGTTAAGGATGGAAGTGTTTGGAGATTTTGAGGATCAAATTTTAGAATCCTATTAAATGATAGAAAGTGAAAAATAAGAGATGTAATGAATGATTTATGGTATAGTTGTTGGTCTTGGGAAGTCAAGCGTTAAGACTTAAAATGAGTGTTTCAGTTACTAGATGGACGAGGAAGATATATGGATCTTGGAGATATTTTACTACAAATTTATGAGGATGAAGTCTATAGATAATTATTTCTTAGGAAATGCTTATTGGGAACAGTTGAGAAATCGTTCTTTAGGATGTTTGATTGTTAGGATCCTTTCAATTTGTACTTCGGCGAAGGTTGAGAAGGAATAAGAATCTAGCGAGTGAACCATATTTTGGAAAAATGTGGCAAGAAAACGTGTTGGAGCAGCACATAGAGATGTAGCTTATAACAATTAAAGATTCAGGAAAGGAATTATCTCACCTATAATTCAGACATTGTTATTATAAGGATATGCCAATGATACAAAGGCACTACTTGAGTGCATGACATGGGGGTTGTTATTGTGTTCGTCAATCAAAGGAGTTAAATGTTTGTTTGGTAGGAGAATTGAACATGACATGGAAAAGTTTGGTGGGTGCTAGTTAGGCTTGATTTATTGAAATCACTATAATGAGGAAAGATGAAGTATAATGGCAGATGAGCAAAGAATATAAAGGACTCTAGATAATGACCACATGGACAGTTGAATGAAGGTAGAGGTGAAAAGTGGTTTGAGATATATTTGGATGTAGAATATTTCATATGAAGTGTGAAAATTAAGAGCAATTAAAATTTTGTTTGAAATTGTTGAAGGAATTCTCAATGACCAGGATGATAAGCTTCTTCGAAGGAAGAATAATTAAAGAGTAAGAGGAATGACAAAAGAAAATGCAGTTAGGTTGGATGAAATTTTGGGATATGGCGCACAATGGTGTGTACCAATTGTGGTTGTCAAAAAAGAGAACAATTTTTGGGAAAAGACATACAAGAGTAAGCTAGCTAATGATTTTGAAATAATGAAGAGATAATCATCGAGCTGCAAATAAAGGATGCGGCGAAATTGAGAAGTATCAAAATGAATACTGGCAGTAGATGTAGGAAAATTATTTTCGGGTTTGTTCAAAATTGTGAAGTATGTAGGAAATTGATTAGTGAAGTGTTAATTGGAGGTGTTTGGCATGAGACTGGTGTAGGTCTTAATCAGTGAATGGAATTCAAGTTGGATGTTGTTTAAGTCGGTTAAGTTGAACCGACTTAACAGAGCTTCGTCCTTTTAAGTCGGTTCAACTTAACCGACTTAAACATTTTTGTTTATTAAGTCGTTTGATGTTAACTCGGACACGGAACTAACTTAAAATGTACATTTTAACCCACTTAACAGAGCTTCGTCCTTTTAACTCATCTTTTTAAGTCGGTTCTTTTGATCAACATACTTAATAGATAGAGTTAAAATATATATTTTTTATATAATAATTTTATCATTTTTTTTATGCTCCTATTGTAAGACCCTTAATTTAAAATCCTAAATTATACAATTTTAGGGTATTTTGTGCTGAGTTTCTTAGGCTGTTAGCTCAGTTTTTGGTACTTAGTGAGTTAAATGCCAAAAATATATTTTTGGAATTTGGATTAAAATTATTTATCGGAAAATAATTTATTTACGTTACAAAGAACTTATCACCGGACAATTTTGTTAAAAATATCTCGGGTTGCAGAAAATTTTATCTCTCAATTGAGTTGTGACGAGAGAAGATATTTTTATCAAAATGGTTTGAGAAGTGATCATTTTCATAAATATCTAAAATATCCAGATATTTAGATATTTATTGGTTTAGGTTTAATTATTGTATATATATATATATATATATATATATATATATGATATATATAATATATTATTATTATTAGGATTATTATAATAATATATATATGATATATATAACACATTATCATTATTATTAGTGTTATATAGTAATATATACATATATATGGACATGTTAGAAAGCAGAGAACGAAAGGGAAAAAGAAACAGACAAAGCTGCCTTCCATCTCGCAAACCATCGCCCTTCTTCCTTCTTACTTTTCCATTTCTTTTTCTTTCTTTGGCTTCAAGAATAGAAACCCAATGATTAGTGGGTAAGAAAACAAGGATTTATCAGCTTCATACTTCCCCGTTGATTCGAAAACGAAGAAAAACGGTGTAAGGGATTTCAAAATCATAAAACACAAACCTCCCCGTTTCATCTACATCTAAGCTTCGTTTGGCGAAGAGATAGATGGGAAAGTTGATCACTCCCATGCTACGGTGCTAGGGAACCAACTTTGGAAGCGACATTGCGAGCGAAGATTTTACCGGATTTACTCGCGGTACCGTAATCGCACGTTAAAGCTAACGTGAAGGTAAGGGCTCCTTCTAAACTTTTAGTTTGCATTTAGGGCCTTATTTGTGGTTGTGTGGAAAAGAATTTTGTTAGGGATGGAGTATTGATTTGGGGGAAAATGTATCTAAGGCTTTATGGGTAAAATCTTAGAGTTAGGTTTTGGTTATATTGATTAATGTTTCCTGGAAAATGAATTTAAACTCATTTATGTATGATTTTGAGTAAATGAAACTTGTGTGTTTGAGTGGTGGATTGTGTTGATTTATGTTCGTTGTTTTTCACGTGTTCTTAATTGATACTGATGAAATTTGAGATGTGTTTTGTGTGGAAAAATGATTTGGTGTGAATTATGGATTGAATGTGAAAGTATGTTTGAGTTTGTTTTGTGTGGAATTTGAAAACCATTAAGTTAAATGACTATTAAGAATGGGGAATCTCTTAATGTCTTGTTTACTTAATGTGTGTTTGGAAAATCCTTTAAGCTAAATGAGAATTAATAATGGGGAATCTCTTAATGTCTCGTTTACTTAATGTTGTTTTGAAAATCGTTTAAGTTAACTGGGCGTTAAGAATGGGGAATCTCTTAATGTCTTAGTTACTTAATGTTGTTTGAAAATCGTTTCAGTTAAATGAGTATTAAGAATGGGGAATCTCTTAATGACTTGTTTACTGAATGTTTTGTTGTGGAAATCGTTTAAGTCAAAAGTATATTAAGAATGGCGAATCTCTTAATATGTCTGTTTGCATAATGTTTTGGTGTGAAAATCGGTTAAGTAAATGAGTATTAAAAATGGGGAATCTTTTAATATCTGCATTTACTTTATGATTGTTGTGAATGAAGTTAGTGTATACTCATGCATTTCATTTGGTAAATTGTGCTGACCCGTGATAGGTGGCACCTCGGTAAACTGTATTGACCCGTGATAGGTGGTACGTTTACGATTTACTTTTTGGTAAGTTGTGCTGACCCGTGATAGGTGGCACCTAGGTAAGTAGTACCTTGGCCTGTGATAGGCGGTAACACTTACGACTTACGTTTTTCTTTTGGTAAATCGTGTTGACCCGTGATAGGTGGCACCTCGGTAAACAGTACTGACCCGTGATAGGTTGTACGTTTACGGTTTACGCTTTTTAGTAAATCGTGCTGACCCGTGATAGGTGGCACCTCGGTAATTGGTACTTTGGCCTGCGATAGGCGGTACAATTATGATTTACGGCCCTTCGAGGAGGCTTTTGGTTTGGAATTCCGAGTCCATGCATTTTGGCATATACGCATTGCATTAGGGTGCTTGGCACACGAGTCGTGTTTGATTCAAATTTATGATTGTGATGATATTACTAAGTGCTATGTTTTGGAACAGATTGTGTGTAAGTGTGTTTGATTCAAGTTTATGATTGAGTGTTTGAACTTAAGTTGTGGTGGTAATTGGGTTTTATTTGCTAATGTTATGTTTTGGAATTGTGTGATAGTGTGTTTGGTTGCAAAACTATTTTGAAACTAAAGTTGTTGTGGTGATTGTGTTATAATTGCCAAGTGTGGATGTTTGGGAATTGTGTGATAGCGTGATTGATTGCAAAACCATTTCGAAACTTAAGATGTCGTGGTGATTGCGCTATAATTGCTAAGTTTGATTGTTTGGAGTTGTGGGTAAGTGTTGATTGATTTCGAAACCCTTTGAAAAGCTGAAAAATGCTGAATTTTGTTGTTTTTGTGCTGCTGTCTGATGGGTATTCGAATACAGCAAGCTGTATTCGAATACAGACATGCTGTTTTGCCACTGACTTACTGCGTAGTCGAATACAGACTGTTGTAGTCGAATACAGACATGTTGTTTTGCCACTGACTTGCTGTATAGTCGAATACAGACTGTTGTAGTCGAATACAGACATGTTGTTTTGCTGCTGAATGCTTAAATAGCCTTGTATTCGAATACAAAGATGCTGTATTCGAATACAACAGTGCTGTTTTGTTAAAAACTTCATTTTTCAACTTTGTTGATGCATGTTTGGCATATTGAAACCCTTTTAAGGTGCATGTTAAGTTGAAAGGTTATTTGGTGCATTTAAAAGCATAAATGTTATGTGTTAACTGTTAATTTCGGTTGGTGACCCTTTACAACTATTGTGGAAATCTGGGCTTTGCCCTCATATGAGAGCCAGGATGATCCTACAGGTTCGTACCCTACAGATGGGAATGTAGATGGGAATGGTTGATTGGAGCTACGTTAGGAGGATCTTAGGGGCGCGTGGAGATCACTCAGGGTGTTGAGTTGTTTTGTCGAATGATCAGACTAGGTTGACAGAGGGAACATATGTCTTTCTTTGGGTTGCCTTTATTTTTAAACTGGAAAACTGTACCACTTTTGAATTCATATTTTGAGAACTTTTTCTGCTGCTTTTAAATTATAATGACTTTATTATTTATCCAAATGTATTACCTCGTTTATTTCTCTGTTTTATTTTAACTTTTCTTTTGGAAAAAAAAAAATACACCCTTGCTTTGAAAAACAGGGTGTTACACCTACTCCATAAATACATAAATACAATATTTCGTATTAAATTTCAAATTAAAATTTTGTACTTTTAACCACAATATTATATAGTTATATGATAGCCAAAGTATACCGTAATAGAAGTTCATACAAAATATAGAGTACAAAGAATATCATTTCTGATTACTCTTGGCAAGACGAAAAATCATTTAGATGTCAATTAATAAAATTACAAAATCAGATTTAATTAGCAATATTCAATATATATATATATATATATATATATATATATATATATATATATATATTCAAGCACCATCATTTTCTTCAATTAATTCCAAAATAAAATTCACACAACGTTCTTGAACTTCTTTAATTTGATCTGGATGAAATGATCTCGAGTCGTCAAATATCTGGAAAAAAAAACTCAATCAATAAGAAAATATAATTTTTTATCATACGAACATACAAAAACACAATCAATAACAACTTTTAAGAAATTTATGTACTTGCATCCATGAATCAACAATACCAGCTATTACAATGTTCAACATATGTAACATGATATAATAGCCGCTCTCATAATTTGAAGCTTGTCTTTGACTCTAAAATTGAAATAAAAAAATTTTAAAAGCCTAAAAATTTTATAATATTATAAATAAAGTTTTTATTTTTAAACAACTTACTATAGGAAAACTCCATGTTATCTTCGGTTTAACTCTTAAACCTAGCAACTTATAATAATCTTCGAAAGCTCTACAAAATAAAAATAATTATCGAAATTGTGTTATAAAATATATTACAATACTTATGAACAATATAAATAAATTAAATATTTACAAATCAACAATCTGATATATTTTTTTATCTGGCTTCCTTCCCAATGAACATATAAAGACTATATTGCGCTCCTTAGGATTGATAATAACTAAGTAATTGCCAATGACGACTACAATACACAATTAAATATATGTTATATTCAATAGTAATTTTGTTGCAAATTGTTTATTGTATCAAATGGTCTATGTGAATTAATTAATTGATTAATCTTAACATACACTAACATTTTAGTTTTAATTGATTTTATATTGCACATCTCAAACTATTGTATGAAAATATCCATTGTAATATTTTATATGATAAAAATACAAGAGAATCTACAAAAAAATCTAAGATTTTAATATCAACGGCTTTAACTAATTAATCACTATAATCATGTTCATCAGACTTAATTATTGTTCGTTTAAGACAATAGTTGCAGGAATGTCATTCTGTTAGGTGTTTTAAACAACCAACTCACTGCAAAATTGTTTTGTAGAATATTATTGTTATTGTATAATTTTTAATTGTTTTATTGAAGAATGTTTTTTAGCCAAAAAATAAAAGGGCAAACTTAATTGATTTAGATTAAACAAAAGAACATTGCAATCCCTCCATTTTAAAACAAACTCACCCTAAAAATATTCATGTCTAATGTCTATAATACATAAAATAAAATAATTATTGTTCGTCAGACTTAATTATTGTTCGTTTAAGACAATAGTTGCAGGAATGTCATTCTGTTAGGTGTTTTAAACAACCAACTCACTGCAAAATTGTTTTGTAGAATATTATTGTTATTGTATAATTTTTAATTGTTTTATTGAAGAATGTTTTTCAGCCAAACAATAAAAGGGCAAACTTAATTGATTTAGATTAAACAAAAGAACATTGCAATCCCTCCATTCTAAAACAAACTCACCCTAAAAATATTCATGTCTAATGTCTATAATACATAAAATAAAATACTACGTTTATAAGTTTACACCTTACTATCTATATGCTTTCTATATAAAATACTATTATTTTGCTCCCTATTATGTCCACACACAAATTCTAAAAAATGAAATTGCTAAAAAACAAAATATGTAAAATATGTAATTTTATTTGAGAATCAAATCGGTCTTAATGAATTGATGAACGATAAAACGGCAACTGTTGTAAAGTTGAATCCAAGTTGTAGGTGCTTCACGATACAAAAGGTTAGGAATAGAAGGAAGAAGTTTAGAGCGCATATGTTATGGGAGCGAGAAGATAAAACGCTAAATACATGACATCTTTTATTATTTTTTTACCTGCCTTAAATTGGTTATCAATATAACCACATTAAATAAGTTTTAAATATTTACAAAATTGTCACCGCCTCATTTTATTAAATGGCATAAATATTTGCAAAATTACCACTGCTTCATTTTATTAAATGACATTTTATCCTTAAGTCGGTTATCAATATAACCGCGTTAGACAAGTGTTAAATATTTATAAAATTGTCACCGTCTCATTTTATTAAATGGCATAAATATTTATAAAATTGCAACCACCTCATTCTAAACGACCTTTTAACCTTAAGTCGGTTATCTATATAACCGAATTAAACAAGTTTTAAATATTTACAAAATTGTCACCGCCTCATTTTATTAAATGGCATTTTATCTTTAAGTCGGTTATCAATATAATCGCGTTAAATAAGTGTGGAGTATGATGGGATATATTAATTTTTTAATTTTATTTTTACCGTATTTCTTAAGTCAGTTGTCAATCTAATTGTGTTAATAGTGTTTCACATATTTACAAAATTGTCACCGCCTCATTTTGTTAACCCGTTTATATGGACAACCAACTTAAATATACCTCCGCTTCATTTGTTAAGTCTGGTGGCATATAACCGACTTAAATCTGCTGAATTTAAAACTCAATTTTCTACTAGTGCATATATGAGATACTGATAACATTTTTTTTTAGGAATGTACGGTACACACAACCACCCTCGGTTTTTACCTCCCACTCCCCTAATGTTTAATATTGACTATCTTATCTTTTTTGACTTTATAAAAAATAATGAAATTTTTTTTATCAGTCTCTGTTTTCACCTCCACAATCGAAACTTTTCAAAATTTTTAGAATATCCGAAAGTTTTAAACTTTCAAAATTATTCAAAGTAAGTTTTTTCTATATTTCGAAAATTCAGTTAAATTCAAAACATTCGAAATGTAAATTAACAGAATTAAATACAAATTTCGATGAATCTGAAAGTTTCAAAATGACATTTTCGAAAAACCTTCAAAAGTTTGAAAGCATGTGAAACTTTGAAGTTATAACCTTCAAAACTTTGGATGAATTTGAAAGTTTTGAAACACAAATTTTAGAAAATTTTGATAGTTTCGATGAATCTGAAACTTCCAAAACACATATTCTACGAAAGTTTCAAACATTCGAATTATGTTAGTTTCAAAAGTTTCAAAAACTTCATTATTAATTAAATTTATTACTAATTTTGAAATTCATCCAAAATTTATTATTAATTAAATTTATTACTAATATATTAATAATTAAAATTATTACTAATTTCAATTTTGAAATTTATTAGGAATGAGTAGAGTTGAGGTTCCTGCTTCAAGAACCGTTATAGATTCTACAGAAAAATTTATCACCAATCAGGTACTATTATTACTGATAATCCATCACAAATAAAATTTTTAATATAGTTATATATTTGATGTTTTATTTGAAACATATTTTGTAGGTATTTCCTTCTCGATAAGCTATATTAGAATGTGCGAAAATCATTGGAAGGTAAAATGGAACTTTATTTGTTAGAATGGGCGAAAACCATTGGAAGTACTCATGTGCAGCTTTTGCAGCATTATTACTGTTCATATTCATAGGTGCATCAAAAATTTACCATGGGGTGAGATCTAAAGGAGAGTCGAGACGTCGTCTAAAGTGATAGTTGTAAAACCCCGATTTTTAACAGCGAGAGTGTATTTTTTTTTTCAAAACAAATTCATAACACACAGAAATAAATAAGGAAAATACTTTTGGATAAATATTTAAGTCGTACACAACAACAAATAAGTCAATAGAATTTACAAGCAGCGGAATAGTTTTTGAAATACGAATCCAAAGTATTTACACAATAAAAAGTGGTACATGGAACCCATCGAAAATAAAATGTCATGCTGACAATATTGGTATAGGTACTGTAACACCCCGATTTCTAATAGCGCGAGTGTATTTTTTTTTAAAAAAAACAAATTCATAAAACAGAGAAAATACTTTTGGATAAATATTTAAGTCGTAACATAACGACAAAGTCAACAAATATTTACAAGCAGCGGAATAGTTTTTTAAATAAAAAATCCAAAGTATTCAAACATCAAAATACACCGGGGCTATGAGGCCTATCAGACATAGCTCATACCCCTGGGGTATTCTTGGCAGACCTATACAAAAGCACTGCCCCAAGAATTTTAACTCTCCCCCACGTCACATCAAAAAGTGGTACATGGGCCCATCAAAAGAAAAGACATCAAATAGTTTAAGCATGGATACAATCTTCCAAAATGAAATAAATACAATCACAAAAGAAAGGCATCTAATCCTTATAAAACCACCTAATCTGATCATGCTACAAAAACTACACAACCCGTGTGATCTCCACGCGCCCAGCAAGATCCTCCTGACATAGCTTCGGTCAGGTATGACTAACTACTTTCCCATCTCCAGGGTACTAACCGGTAAGATGATTCTGTTTCTCATCTGAGGGCAAAGCCCAGATTTCCACAATAATTGTAAAGGTCACCAACCGAAATTAACAAATATCACATAGCAAAATTTTTATATTTTCAAATGCTCAAAAGAACCTTTCGCCTTAGCATACTCCTCGAAAGGGTTTTCATATGTCATAAAATGCATAAACAATGTTGAAAAATGAAGTTTTAACAAACTGCACTATCATAGCCAAATACGACAGAAAAAAATGCAGATTTTCAGTTCTAAAATAGCTCGGAATCAATCAACACTTCGAATATTCATTAAATCAATTATGAACACATAATTACATCAAAACTTAATCAACCCAACTTCACACCTCAAAGCAATTATGTGACACCCTAAATCCCAAAATAACATTTGTAATAATATATACTAAATTATTTAAAGAAAACTTGCAGCGGATAAAGAAATTTGTTAAAGAGAATAAAAATTTAATATCTAATTTAGGATATCACGTTTCTCAAAAATAAAAATAAAAACACTTTATACTTATTTTGTCAATTAAAATAGTGCAATCTCGATAAGTTTGATTTAAGTATAATTACTTGATTTAATTCTAAAAACTTACTAGTACTTCTAAGGTTTTCATACAAAATTCAAATCAAATTAAATAAGTAAAATACAAGTTAAAACCCTTATTCCCGGTATCACCTATCAGAGCGGGGTTCCTCCCAAACTTGAACTTCAAGACTCATTAACCTGTAATAACTGCGATTTCGCAAACGCAGGGCCCAGCCAGTCAAACACAAACAACGAAGGAGGTGAGTTTTGAAATCATGTTAATAGTATAATATGAGTAAGAAGAACACGCAAACAATCATAATAGAACCGTATCATAATCACTTTATGATATATCAAAATATTTAATTAAATAGTATCATACTATAACATCAATCACTCAAGTAAAATAATCATCTCATTATAATATGCATCAAATCATCTAATTATTATTACCTTTGAAACACATCAATCACAACAAAACAATCACAAGAAAATGCAATGCTATGCATGAGCTTAGACTCTACTTCGCAATGTGGTACCATTCTAACTCTGAAGTACTTGGTTAGGAGGCCATGATACTATGCCACCATCCCGGTGGACGGACAATTCAAATTGGCCCTGTCCTCATAGATCCCCTCAACTCAAAACCCGAGACACATATACGTGACAGTCGAGGTAAACGTGTGTTGCATGGTAGCTCCCGACATTTGGAGTGCTACCTCCAAGTCACCTAGGAATTCCCCATCGGAATACCTCCAAGGTCTAACAATCTTGCCTTAAGGCTCGACAGCAGACCGCCACGATCAGGCTCATTCAGTTGTACTTCCCCAGAATCACTAGGCTTGTCAGGCCCTACCTATATGATGACAAAATAATCTCCACTTCAAACATTCACAATATTTATTTTCTCCCCCCGTTAGCTTAGACTACTCCCTTAAGAGCATCGTATTTAAGAATCATCACTATCTCATCAAGTATGGGGTACTTCAATATTTTCATCACAATTTTATAATATCATTAATCATAAATAATCATGATCAATATATAAGCTCATCACAATTTTATAACATCACTATCATCAATCAAAAATCATCATCATCATCACATAAGCAAATATCAAACCATGCATCCATATTTCATAATCACATCACAATAATAACAAATAATAACAAATAATCACATCACAATAATAACAAATAATAATCATCCATATTTCATTATCATCACGTAAGCAAACATGTACACATAATTTCATTCAACATCCAACTTCACAATAATAACAAATATCAACTACCACACAAGTATCGAAAATTAAATCAATCAACACCTTATAAAAATTTCTATTTCACATTTTAATCTCACAATTCTCATATTTCAAATTAATCAATTTATCTCTCAAAGGGCTACTGCCGTACGTAGCAAGCCCCAGATGAATCGTTGGGAAATACGGTTTTCCCGTTCATCTCACAATATATTATACTCATGAATTCAAACGCTCTCTCACCCCTTACCTTATTTCGACGCTTTCAGACACGAGTTCAATTCCACGAGCAAACAATATTTGTTCTTTGACTTTTTGTCCTTCAATCGATCTAACTCGACAATTTATGGGTAAACGTCAAAAATAAATTATGAGAAAATAGTCTAAAAACTGATTTCGAAATTCGGTCAAAGAAAATTACCTTAAATCAGAAAACAATCAGTGGATAAAATAGCCACTTTTAAAACGATCGTTTTGGCGTTGGTTTCACTAAAATCGGACTTACGGTGAAGAAGAACGGTGCAAAATAAGGATTTCTGTAAACGGAGAAATCGGGTATTTTAGGGAGAAATTCGGGTTGTTAAAAATCTGAAAAATTGTGTTTAATTGAATAGATAAATGAGTAAAACAACATACTGAAATTTGAACGAAAACAGAGAAACTTTTATGGGACAGTTATGGCTATCCGGTGTCAAACAATAGGTTGTTGTTGTGTTTACTCTTTGATTCTACGGCTGCCCTTCCAACTCCCTTCCCTTCTTTTGTTTATTTTATATTGTTAACAATTAGGGTTCATAGAGTCAACCCTATTGGTCTCTTTATTTATATTTTACTATTATTATTTTTATTTTGTTAAAATTAAATTAATAATTATTTAATCTCCTTTTTAATATTCCTCCAAACCCCATTTAGTTTTCCAAACTTTAGTAATATTTTCTAAATTAGAGTAATTAAAATAATATATAAAAAAATCATATTACTAATAATAGAAACTTTCACGTTCAAAATAATCCCTACAATTATACTTATTTCTCAAAATATTCATATTATAACAATACCATCATATTAGAAAATAGTCAAAATTATAAAATAAATAGAGATAACAATAATATTTTATGTAAATTACTAAATCATAATAAATATATATATAAAATCACAATTCAAAAATAAGTATATAAAAACAAAGAAAATCAAACACAATATTACTACGATCTCAAGATTTTATAAATAATTAAAATAAGATATATTTTGAAATAATTAAAATAAGAGATACTTAAAATGATTAAATTCTAAATATGTACTCAAACATGTAAGAAAATATCATATTAATTACCAACTCACATATACACTTAAAATCATATAAAATCTTGTTCTTTAAAATATTGCACCAAAATACTTTTATTTTTAGAAAGATATGTAAAATAATAAAGAAAATATTTATTATTTATATTGCTCATTAAATATAATATCTATCAAACCAGCACATCATAGAAAACATCCATAGCACAAAAATTATTCACAAAATTTATCAACATATATTTTAAAATAATTTTAACATCAAATTAATTATTTAAAATTCTATTTAATTAATAAAATAGTTTATTATAAAATTTGGGGTGTTACAATTCTCCCCCTGTTAAAGAATTTCGTCCTCGAAATTTTCGGTGAGTGAACTAATATCCAACTTATCACCCTCAAGATTCAAACTTAGTCTATAAATATATTTAAGGTATTCAATATCCAATTAAGCACAACATGTAGAAAATCAACATAGCATGATAGACTCACATGACAAAATTAATCAATTAAACACACAATATTTATCTTTCAATTATGAAGTAAAATGTCTATAACATTCATCATTCAATTATGAAATAAAATATCATAGAGTTACTCACTGTAATTTACATATAAAACATAACATATATGTTTTGTCAATAATAATGTAGTTCCTTCAGTTTGGTTAAGTGAAACACATCCCAAGTACGTTGTCAATTTCAACTAGTTATTTCAAACCAAATATTACTAGTTTTACTCCTTAAAACAAAATCTAAATCCTACCACCAAACATTCAATAAATTTAATTTAGGTCGGACAAATAGAGCAATTTTTAAGATATTAAACACATCTAACAGCTTAAAAATATTATAATAATTTATAATCAGTTACTCTATAAAAACATACTCTGTATATAATCAAGGAGGAAAAAAAACTAATGATAAAGATACTATTTCCTAATAAAATTTATTAATAATTAAATTCATTCAATTGATATAAGCAATGAAAGTGTTTTTTTTTAACTATTTAAAAAATAAAATTAAAAGGTACTTCTAACAAAATAATGAGTTATCGTTGTCTCTTTTATTGACGATGAGTCATCGGGGTAGCTAGTCCCTCCTACTCATGTAGTCAACTACTTAAGGTAACCATAACTATAGTCATTCAGATTCAAATATGGATAATTAAAAGTATCTTTAATGTGGTTCAGGAGTGCGAAGGCGGCGCCACAACTCCTACTCCTTACTTCAAGTTAAAAACTCACTTAATTACACATTCACAATAATTTATTCGTAATTTACAACTAGCTACAACAACAAAAGAAAGGACACTAACATCAACGTATAATCAATAATTCGATTGAAGACATATAGAACTATTCCACTTTTAAATGCTTTCGATTACTCTAACTCTATACATTAATTCCCAAAAATTAGAATACTTGAAACACAAACAATTTCGTATTTACATAATCATATACATGCATACAACTAATTCATCAATTGACAACATGATGTAGAATATCCTCATGCCAATCCAATATTTAGAAATTGATCACAAATAAATTATTAATTAACTTTACTTTTAATCAATCTTTATCATTTAACAAAGATTGAAACAAAGATTTTTCAATTAGTAGGTAAAGTATGCAACTATTTTTACTCCAAGTTAATATAACAATCATAAAAATAAAATAAATCTCGTAGTACCTAAATTATTTTGGGTTAATCAATACTCTAAAATTTGATTGCAAACACTTAAATTATTTTAAAATGATCACAAATCTTTTAATACCATAAAATAATTTTTCTTCATAATTTCAAATTTTTCCTTAGATTACTTCTTAATAAATCTTACGATTTTTTTCTTTTATACTTTTAAAAATCAATAAGATTACTAAAATTTCACCAATATCTGTCCCACCAAAATACCTCTCAAGATATTTAAGCACTCTTCAAATAATTTTTTTTTCGTTTTTAACCTATATTTTGAAATCAAATCAAATCATGTATATAAAATTAGATACAAAGTTTTATAATTCATTAAGACTCCTAAAATAGTTATATTTTTTCCGTAATTTCTAAAAAACTATTTTTATAACAAATCTTCTAGACTATTATTATTTACTATTTTTTTTAAAAAATAGCACATAGTAAAACTTGGCGTAAATTATTTTTCTCTTGTGTGACCAATCTAAATTTTAAATAAAACCATCATAAATATATATTTTTATTATTATTTTAAGAATCAACACAACTCCAACACAATCTAATTTTCTAAATTAAGTCAACAATAATTCACTCATAAAATATTTCCTTTTATAAATAAATCAAATTTAATCCCTTCTTAATTTTTGTTTCTAAAAGTCTAACTATAAAATTTCAACCAAATTTGACTATTCAAGAATTACTATTGCTAATAATATGAATTTTATAGTATTTCAAAATCATTATGAATGTCATAAATTAATTTCAAAAGCAATGTCAAAATTTTAATCATTTAGGTACAACTATCAACATTTTCAAGTGATTTTCACTTATGATAAAATCAAGTTAAGTGCCCATATAAAACTGAATTTTTAAATTTCATAACTATTTTTCAAGACAAGATTTTTAATTGACAATAATATCTACAACATTATCTTAAAACCAATAACAATAGTAATGAAGACAATCACACGATCTCTTTTTTTTTCTTCACATATATCCATTCAAAATCAGAAATAAAAATTTTCTAGTCAAAATTAAAACTTTAGACATAAGAGATATATTTTCTATTCAAGTAAGGTTTAGAAAGAAACATCCTTTTTTTTTAATTGTATTTCAATAAAATAATAATAATAATAATATTAATAATTTTTTTTTTTCTCTTTCTCAATTAGTAGACATTTTATCATTAGTACTATTGTAAATCACTGAAGAGTTCTTAAACTCTAAAACTCTAACATCGAGTTCAACTCTAATGAGTTCATAATATCATAATCAGAAAATCAATCACTTCAAATAATTATTCCAACACCCTCACGATTCAATATTCATACCAGCCCCCTAAACCAAGATAACAATAACTCTTTTCAATTTTCTTAAAAACAAGACATAGTAAAACATACTGTAAATTTTAATTTAATCATCATGTAATGACACTAAAGACAAGGCCTATCAGTCAATAACTAGTATCATATCAATTAAATTCATCATTTCAAACATACTGCTGCCCATCAATAGAAAAAGTTATTTCTAACTATTCATTCTAACAAAGAGCAAAAAAATAAAATTATAAACACAAATCCAATCAAAAGCTAATTAACTCAATCATGTCAACATTTCAAAATAACTTAAATTTTAAGAAATAATTTCCTATTATATTTTATCACTTAAATAAGAATTTAGAATCCACAACACAACGCAATTAGAGTAAGAAGATAGTAAATAGTTAATTATTAACTTCAAAGATATGTACAATAATACAAAAGCATACATCACATAACACAATAATATAACAAATAAAAACATGATAGTGAAAATAATTAATAATCATAATCAATCAATAATTAATATTATCTCCATTAAATTAATAATTTTAAATATATAACTAGACAATAAAAATTATTTCTACCTATCCACTATAACAACAGAGCAAATAATCCAAGTTAGAAACGCAAACCACAAATCTAATCAAAAGGTAATTAATTTGGTTATGTCAACAATTAAACTTCACTCGAATTTTAACAAATAATTTCATGGTTTATTAAGTGACTTTATTAGAAGCTTATAATCACAACACAATTAGAGTAAGCAAAAAGTGTATAGTTCATTAGTAACTTCAAATATATGTATAATTATACAAAAGCATATACCACATGTCAATAACACAATAATATAAAAGCAGAAAAACATGATAGTAAAAATAATTAATACACAAGAAAACACAATTGACACGACTGACATTTGACTCCCATTGAACCGACACTCAACCCACCCGGCCTGATTGGACAGACCTGCTCTGGTACCACTAATGTGACACCCTAAATCCCAAAATAACATTTGTAATAATATATACTAAATTATTTAAAGAAAACTTGCAGCGGATAAAGAAATTTGTTAAAGAGAATAAAAATTTAATATCTAATTTAGGATATCACGTTTCTCAAAAATAAAAATAAAAACACTTTATACTTATTTTGTCAATTAAAATAGTGCAATCTCGATAAGTTTGATTTAAGTATAATTACTTGATTTAATTCTAAAAACTTACTAGTACTTCTAAGGTTTTCATACAAAATTCAAATCAAATTAAATAAGTAAAATACAAGTTAAAACCCTTATTCCCGGTATCACCTATCAGAGCGGGGTTCCTCCCAAACTTGAACTTCAAGACTCATTAACCTGTAATAACTGCGATTTCGCAAACGCAGGGCCCAGCCAGTCAAACACAAACAACGAAGGAGGTGAGTTTTGAAATCATGTTAATAGTATAATATGAGTAAGAAGAACACGCAAACAATCATAATAGAACCGTATCATAATCACTTTATGATATATCAAAATATTTAATTAAATAGTATCATACTATAACATCAATCACTCAAGTAAAATAATCATCTCATTATAATATGCATCAAATCATCTAATTATTATTACCTTTGAAACACATCAATCACAACAAAACAATCACAAGAAAATGCAATGCTATGCATGAGCTTAGACTCTACTTCGCAATGTGGTACCATTCTAACTCTGAAGTACTTGGTTAGGAGGCCATGATACTATGCCACCATCCCGGTGGACGGACAATTCAAATTGGCCCTGTCCTCATAGATCCCCTCAACTCAAAACCCGAGACACATATACGTGACAGTCGAGGTAAACGTGTGTTGCATGGTAGCTCCCGACATTTGGAGTGCTACCTCCAAGTCACCTAGGAATTCCCCATCGGAATACCTCCAAGGTCTAACAATCTTGCCTTAAGGCTCGACAGCAGACCGCCACGATCAGGCTCATTCAGTTGTACTTCCCCAGAATCACTAGGCTTGTCAGGCCCTACCTATATGATGACAAAATAATCTCCACTTCAAACATTCACAATATTTATTTTCTCCCCCCGTTAGCTTAGACTACTCCCTTAAGAGCATCGTATTTAAGAATCATCACTATCTCATCAAGTATGGGGTACTTCAATATTTTCATCACAATTTTATAATATCATTAATCATAAATAATCATGATCAATATATAAGCTCATCACAATTTTATAACATCACTATCATCAATCAAAAATCATCATCATCATCACATAAGCAAATATCAAACCATGCATCCATATTTCATAATCACATCACAATAATAACAAATAATAACAAATAATCACATCACAATAATAACAAATAATAATCATCCATATTTCATTATCATCACGTAAGCAAACATGTACACATAATTTCATTCAACATCCAACTTCACAATAATAACAAATATCAACTACCACACAAGTATCGAAAATTAAATCAATCAACACCTTATAAAAATTTCTATTTCACATTTTAATCTCACAATTCTCATATTTCAAATTAATCAATTTATCTCTCAAAGGGCTACTGCCGTACGTAGCAAGCCCCAGATGAATCGTTGGGAAATACGGTTTTCCCGTTCATCTCACAATATATTATACTCATGAATTCAAACGCTCTCTCACCCCTTACCTTATTTCGACGCTTTCAGACACGAGTTCAATTCCACGAGCAAACAATATTTGTTCTTTGACTTTTTGTCCTTCAATCGATCTAACTCGACAATTTATGGGTAAACGTCAAAAATAAATTATGAGAAAATAGTCTAAAAACTGATTTCGAAATTCGGTCAAAGAAAATTACCTTAAATCAGAAAACAATCAGTGGATAAAATAGCCACTTTTAAAACGATCGTTTTGGCGTTGGTTTCACTAAAATCGGACTTACGGTGAAGAAGAACGGTGCAAAATAAGGATTTCTGTAAACGGAGAAATCGGGTATTTTAGGGAGAAATTCGGGTTGTTAAAAATCTGAAAAATTGTGTTTAATTGAATAGATAAATGAGTAAAACAACATACTGAAATTTGAACGAAAACAGAGAAACTTTTATGGGACAGTTATGGCTATCCGGTGTCAAACAATAGGTTGTTGTTGTGTTTACTCTTTGATTCTACGGCTGCCCTTCCAACTCCCTTCCCTTCTTTTGTTTATTTTATATTGTTAACAATTAGGGTTCATAGAGTCAACCCTATTGGTCTCTTTATTTATATTTTACTATTATTATTTTTATTTTGTTAAAATTAAATTAATAATTATTTAATCTCCTTTTTAATATTCCTCCAAACCCCATTTAGTTTTCCAAACTTTAGTAATATTTTCTAAATTAGAGTAATTAAAATAATATATAAAAAAATCATATTACTAATAATAGAAACTTTCACGTTCAAAATAATCCCTACAATTATACTTATTTCTCAAAATATTCATATTATAACAATACCATCATATTAGAAAATAGTCAAAATTATAAAATAAATAGAGATAACAATAATATTTTATGTAAATTACTAAATCATAATAAATATATATATAAAATCACAATTCAAAAATAAGTATATAAAAACAAAGAAAATCAAACACAATATTACTACGATCTCAAGATTTTATAAATAATTAAAATAAGATATATTTTGAAATAATTAAAATAAGAGATACTTAAAATGATTAAATTCTAAATATGTACTCAAACATGTAAGAAAATATCATATTAATTACCAACTCACATATACACTTAAAATCATATAAAATCTTGTTCTTTAAAATATTGCACCAAAATACTTTTATTTTTAGAAAGATATGTAAAATAATAAAGAAAATATTTATTATTTATATTGCTCATTAAATATAATATCTATCAAACCAGCACATCATAGAAAACATCCATAGCACAAAAATTATTCACAAAATTTATCAACATATATTTTAAAATAATTTTAACATCAAATTAATTATTTAAAATTCTATTTAATTAATAAAATAGTTTATTATAAAATTTGGGGTGTTACAAATTACGACAAATCACAACAACAATCGAATATGTATATACAATCATCATAGTATAACAAACATAACTCGCATGTCAAACACTCTAATGCAATGCGTATATGCCAAAATGCATGATTCCAGAATTCCAAACCAAAACCCTCCTCGAAGGGGCGTAAATCATAATTGTATAGCCTCTCACAGACCAGTACTAATTACCAAGGTGCAATCTCTCACAGATCAGCACGATTTACTAGCGTGCAGTCTCTCACAGACCAACACGACATACAAGAGTGCAGTCGCTCACAGACCAACACAATTTACCAGCGTGCAGTATCTCACAGACCAGCACGATTTTCTAGAGTGCAATCGCTCACAGATCAGCACATTCTAGAGTGCAATCTCTCACATATCAGCACGACGCGACAATCCCCACAAGGATAAGATGAGCCAACAATTCACATGGCATCATCCCGTGGCCCATCACGGTCACCACTATCACCATGGCCCCATCGCGGTCACCATGTACTATGAAATGCATGAGCATACTCTAACTCTTTTCACCACAATCATTAAGTAAATGCAGCTATTAAAAGATTCCCCATTTTTAATACTCATTTAACACTAATGATTTTTCAAACACAACACAGAGCATACTCAAACATATTTATTCACGCCAATTAAAATTTCCACAACCACACATAAATCACATCTCCAAAAATTCATAATAATCGTTACGCACACATAAATCACACCAACCGTAAATCACCACAACCAACTCCTCAAACACACATAAAAAATTCATAATATCAATTATGAACACATAATCAAATTAAATTTAATTCACCCCAAATTCAACATAAATCACCCATATTAATCTCCAAAATTTTCAAACATTAATCACCAAATTTAATCTCCACAAATTTCAACCATAAATCACTATATTCAATCTCCAAAATTTTCAACCATAAATCACTATATTCAATCTCCAAAATTTTCAACCATAAATCACCACAACAACATTAATATATCAGAGTTCTCCCCACCGCTAACTTGGTGCCAACGGTCTCGATTCCTTTTCGAGACTCAAGGAGCTAACTACATAAACATGAATATTTATAACAATTTGTTCACAATAAAACTAATCCACACACAACAAAATTCTTAAAATTAAATCTCTTTCACACACCAAACTTTTAAAATCAAATAATCTATATTATTTACTTAAAACTAAATAAAATAAATATTGTCCAAATTTCACATTCACATACTCGACTATTAAAGCACCGAAATATTTGAGTTAATAAAATACTATAAACTTTTTTTCTTTTTAACTCAATCAAAGAGTAATTAAAAGAGTAACATTTTAAACTCTAACCATTTTTAATTTTAATCTATCTTTTTGCTCAAACTCTTTAACTTAGTTAAAATTTGAACTTTTTCGCAACTTTAACAACTCCAAATTTTTCATAAAATTTCAACTCAGTTCAAACTCATTTATTTTAAAATAACTTATTACGTAACTCAAACTCATCAAATTTAATTATCGCCAATTCACACCGACAACAGTCAATTCAATTCCACAACACACATATAATAACTCAATTAAATTTCAACAATTCAAAAATAACACACTCAATTTCAAAACTCCACATTTTTACACATAAACCATCAAATTTCATCAATTCATTTTCTACAAAATCCACAAATAAATCACATCTCAAAAATTCATAATAATAATTATGAACCTATAAATCACACCAAACTTGAATCACCACAAATCACACCTCCAACTTAAATTCCACTAAATTACACATAATCACATTAAATTAATTTTTCACAAAATCACACCTCAAATACATCAAATTTCTTTTCCACAAAATCACAATTAATGTCCTAAATGCAAACTAAAAGTTTGGAAGGAGCCCTTACCTTAACGATAGCTCTAACACGCGATTACGGTACCGTTATTAATTTCGGTAAAATTTCAGTTCATGACGTCGCGTCGAAAACAAGCTCAATAGTACCGCAGCGTGGCAATGAGCAACTTTCTCTTCTGTCACTTCTCGAAACGAAGCCTGGATCTAGAAGAAAAATGAAGGTTTTTGTTGTTTGTGAATTTTAAAAAAA